>CM031614.1:73444909-73461243 GCA_018398815.1 Conus ventricosus
GAAATTGATCGGGCGTGTTGGAAAGAGAAATTGATCGGACGTGTTGGCTTGGAAAGGGTAATTGATGGGGCGTGTTGGCTTGGAAAGGGAAATTGATCAGGATGCTATCTGAGAAACTTGACGAGAGTGGGAAAAGGGAAGGGAAGGGGAAGAGTGGGGCGGTTGGGGGGGGGGGGGGGGGGGGGGGATGGAGGGAAAGGGGAGGGGAATATGGCCGGGATGCTCCGTTTTCAGTGTGGGTATCTGACAGGTCAGACAGGGGTGAAGGTAGGGAGAGATTCGTGTCGTTTACCAAGAAAACATGGTTAAAAAGTACACTCCTCTTGCTAACCTTAGTTCTCAGTTAGAATTTCACTGAAATGGGCACACACCTGGCCGCTATAGGCGAGTTGAAAGGGTAATTCCTTAATGGAATGAGAGAAATTCATGATGTTTAGGAAAAGGTCCTCTTCCCATAACCTACTGGCCCTGATGGACTGATAGAAGTTCATGATGTTTGTGGCCTTAATGGACTGATAGAAGTTCATGATGTTTATGGTCTTAATGGATTGATAGAAGTTCATGATGTTTATGGTCTTATTGGACTGATAGAAGTTCATGATGTTTATGGTCTTATTGGACTGATAGAAGTTCATGATGTGTGTGGCCTTAATGAACTGATAGAAGTTCATGATGTTTGTGGCCTTAACGGACTGATAGAAGTTCATGATGTTTGTGGCCTTAACGGACTGATAGAAGTTCATGATGTTTGTGGCCTTAACGGACTGATAGAAGTTCATGATGCTTGTGGCCTTAACGGACTGATAGAAGTTCATGATGTTTGTGGCCTTAACGGACTGATAGAAGTTCATGATGTTTGTGGCCTTAACGGACTGATAGAAGTTCATGATGTTTGTGGCCTTAACGGACTGATAGAAGTTCATGATGCTTGTGGCCTTAACGGACTGATAGAAGTTCATGATGTTTGTGGCCTTAACGGACTGATAGAAGTTCATGATGTTTGTAGCCTTAACGGACTGATAGAAGTTCATGATGTTTGTGGCCTTAACGGACTGATAGAAGTTCATGATGTTTGTGGCCTTAACGGACTGATAGAAGTTCATGATGCTTGTGGCCTTAATGGACTGATAGAAGTTCATGGTGTTTGTGGCCTTAACGGACTGATAGAAGTTCACGATGCTTGTGGCCTTAACGGACTGATAGAAGTTCATGATGTTTGTGGCCTTAATGGACTGATAGAAGTTCATAATGTTTGTGGCCTTAACGGACTGATAGAAGTTGATGATGTTTAGGACCAGGCACTGTTCTTCCACCACTGTAACCTTCACTTAACCAAGTTCAACCAAGTACACACGAAAATGAAGTTCAATCATGTGGGCTGCTCATGTATTTGTGGGTCTGTGACAGTCTTCATTTGTTAGCTTGTGTTTGATCATATTTTTTGAATAGGAGAAGTGCGTTTTGGATCGTATATCCCAGAAAAATATTACAGTACCACTGAAAGAACGCAGTTTGTTTGAGCGAGTGTGTGTGTGTGTGTGTGTGTGTGTGTGTGTGTGGTGTGTGTGTGTGTGCGTGCGTGCGTGCGTGCGTGCGTGCGTGCGTGCGTGCGTGCGTGCGTGCGTGCGTGCGTGCGTGCGTGCGTGCGTGCGTGGCGAGCGAGCGACGAGCGAGCGAGCGTGCGTGCGTGCGTGCGTGCGTGCGAGCGTGCGTGCGTGCGTGAGTGTGAGTGAGTGAGTGAGTGAGTGAGTGAGTGTGTGTGTGTGTGTGTGTGTGTGTGTGTGTGTGTGTGTGTGTGTGTGTGTGTGTGTGAGTGTGTGTGTGTGTGTGTGTGTGTGTGTGTGTGTGTGTGTGTGTGTGTGTGTGTGTGTGTGTGTGTGTGAGAGTCGTTCCAGGAAAGAGAGGAACCGTTCGCTACCTTCGCTTTTCGTTTCATCCCAGCATCCAGTGACGTCAGCCCTGAATGGGCATCACTGGTCACTCAACGCTCAGAGCATGGCCAGCACAATGGAACTGGATGGAACCACTGATGGGCATCACTGGTCACTCAACGCTCAGAGCATGGCCAGCACAATGGAACTGGATGGAACCACTGAATGGGCATCACTGGTCACTCAACGCTCAGAGCATGGCCAGCACAATGGAACTGGATGGAACCACTGACTGGGCATCACTGGTCACTCAACGCTCAGAGCATGGCCAGCACAATGGAACTGGATGGAACCACTGACTGGGCATCACTGGTCACTCAACGCTCAGAGCATGGCCAGCACAATGGAACTGGATGGAACCACTGACTGGGCATCACTGGTCACTCAACGCTCAGAGCATGGCCAGCACAATGGAACTGGATGGAACCACTGACTGGGCATCAGTGGTCACTCAACGCTCAGAGCATGGCCAGCACAATGGAACTGGATGGAACACTGACCTGGGCATCACTGGTCACTCAACGCTCAGAGCATGGCCAGCACAATGGAACTGGATGGAACCACTGATGGGCATCACTGGTCACTCAACGCTCAGAGCATGGCCAGCACAATGGAACTGGATGGAACCACTGACTGGGCATCAGTGGTCACTCAACGCTCAGAGCATGGCCAGCACAATGGAACTGGATGGAACCACTGACTGGGCATCAGTGGTCACTCAACGCTCAGAGCATGGCCAGCACAATGGAACTGGATGGAACACTGACTGGGCATCACTGGTCACTCAACGCTCAGAGCATGGCCAGCACAATGGAACTGGATGGAACCACTGAATGGGCATCAGTGGTCACTCAACGCTCAGAGCATGGCCAGCACAATGGAACTGGATGGAACCACTGACTGGGCATCACTGGTCACTCAACGCTCAGAGCATGGCCAGCACAATGGAACTGGATGGAACCACTGACTGGGCATCAGTGGTCACGCAACGCTCAGAGCATGGCCAGCACAATGGAACTGGATGGAACCACTGACTGGGCATCAGTGGTCACTCAACGCTCAGAGCATGGCCAGCACAATGGAACTGGATGGAACCACTGACTGGGCATCAGTGGTCACTCAACGCTCAGAGCATGGCCAGCACAATGGAACTGGATGGAACCACTGACTGGGCATCAGTGGTCACTCAACGCTCAGAGCATGGCCAGCACAAATGGAACTGGATGGAACCACTGATGGGCATCACTGGTCACTCAACGCTCAGAGCATGGCCAGCACAATGGAACTGGATGGAACCACTGACTGGGCATCAGTGGTCACTCAACGCTCAGAGCATGGCCAGCACAATGGAAACTGGATGGAACCACTGACTGGGCATCACTGGTCACTCAACGCTCAGAGCATGGCCAGCACAGTGGAACTGGATGGAACCATGACTGGGCATCAGTGGTCACTCAACGCTCAGAGCATGGCCAGCACAATGGAACTGGATGGAACCACTGACTGGGCATCACTGGTCACTCAACGCTCAGAGCATGGCCAGCACAATGGAACTGGATGGAACCACTGACTGGCATCACTGGTCACTCAACGCTCAGAGCATGGCCAGCACAATGGAACTGGATGGAACCACTGACTGGGCATCAGTGGTCACTCAACGCTCAGAGCATGGCAGCACAATGGAACGGATGGAACCACTGACTGGGCATCACTGGTCACTCAACGCTCAGAGCATGGCCAGCACAATGGAACTGGATGGAACCTGATGGGCATCACTGGTCACTCAACGCTCAGAGCATGGCCAACACAATGAAACTGGATGGAACCACTGACTGGGCATTCAGTGGTCACTCAACGCTCAGAGCATGGCCAGCACAATGGAACTGGATGGAACCACTGACTGGGCATCAGTGGTCACTCAACGCTCAGAGCATGGCCAGCACAATGGAACTGGATGGAACCACTGACTGGGCATCAGTGGTCACTCAACGCTCAGAGCATGGCCAGCACAATGGAACTGGATGGAACCACTGACTGGGCATCAGTGGTCACTCAACGCTCAGAGCATGGCCAACACAATGAAACTGGATGGAACCACTGACTGGGCATCAGTGGTCACTCAACACTCAGAGCATGGCCAGCACAATGAAACTGGATGGAACCAGTCCAGAGCTGCAATATGTGACATGAAACCAGACCGTCCTATCGCACAAAGCAGATGGGGGACACACACACACACACACACACACACACACACACACACACACACACACACACAACACACCACACACACCAGATACACACACACACACACCACACACAGATACACACACTCACACACACATACACACACACACACACACACACACACACACACACACACACAACACACACACACACACACACACATACACACACACACACACTCACTCACTCCCTCCCTCCCTCCTTCTCTCTCTCTTTCTCTCACACACACACACATACACACTCACACACACACTCTCTCTCCCTCTCTCTCTCTCTCTCTCTCTCACACACACACACACACACCACACACACACACACACACACACACCACACACACACACACACACCACACACACATACACACCATGGATGTGGGTTGTACACAGAATGGTGGACGATGGAAGAGAGGGGAGGGAGAGCTGAAAGGGGATGGGGGTGGGACTACCACATACGGAGGATTAAATAGTCAACTAATGATAAGGACGGCAGCAGAAACAGGAGAGAAAGGATGGAACGACAGACAGGAAGCTGTGGGTTCAGTCGATGCCACCTACGTACTGTCTTTTGAGGACTGATCATAATGGGAAAGGAGGAGCGAGTGTGCTGGCTTGCACAGAGAAATTGACCGTGACACTATCTCAGAAACTCTCAACGAGGGTGGTGGGAGGAGAGGGGGTGAGTGAATGGATGGAAGTGGGGGGGGGGGGGGAGGGAGACATGAACGGGATGCTGCATTTGCAGTTCAGCAGTGTGGCAAGGGCCAGACAGGGGGTGAAGGTGAAGGAGCGGGGGGGGGGGGGGGGGGGGGGAGGGGGGCAATGGAGGTGTTATAGTTTACGGAGACCACATGGCCAAAGATCGACTGCTCTCCGTTCCCAGCGGGAATGTTGCTGACTGGGGCACACTGATTGCCGGTCACCGCAAGCTAAAGGTTCAAGTCCTGTAACCTAATAGCCATAGAAGCCGTGATGCCCGTAAAACAGAAGAGAACGCCACGCAATAATAAAGCATGCAACACGTCTAAAGAATTTTTTTTTGATGAATTAAAGACAGAAACCGAATATCAGGGTGACATGAAGAGATCAGAGCCTTACAGAGAAAACAAACAAACAAACAAACAAGCAAACAAACAAACAAACAAACAAACAAGCAAACAAACACAACTCCCCCTGCATGACCGGAAACGATGAATGTGCGGAGCAACCTAACCACTAGAGGAGAAATACTGTGGACAGTATCTTTTTTTTTTTTTTTTTACAACCGTCTCTTACACACCATGCATAGTCTGTATGTTCTCTTTCAAAATGGACAAACTTTTGCTGATTTTAGTGTTTTGGCATTTGATACAAAGTGTCTGGGTTTGTTAATGTTCTAATGTGTGGTGTACTGGCACACTCACTCTGATCATGTCTGCTCAATACACGAAAACAAATTAAAAAGAAAAATGTAGACAGTATCTCCACCAGCCTCCCAGAACCTGATCTTGCCATCAAGGACGAACACAGCAGTGAAGGTAAGAGACTTGGCAATGACCATGCCTGAAGGTCTCCCCCACTGGACAATGACCATGCCTGAAGGTTTCCCCACTGGACAGTGACCATGCCTGAAGGTTTTCCCCACTGGACAGTGACCATGCCTGAAGGTCTCCCCACTGGACAATGACCATGCCTGAAGGTTTCCCCCACTGGACAGTGACCATGCCTGAAGGTCTCCCCACTGGACAGTGACCATGCCTGAAGGTCTCCCCAACTGGACAGTGACCATGCCTTAAGGTCTCCCCCACTGGACAGTGACCATGCCTGAAGGTTTCCCCCACTGGACAATGACCATGCCTGAAGGTCTCCCCCACTGGACAGCGACCATGCCTGAAGGTCTCCCCCACTGGACAGTGACCATGCCTGAAGGTCTTCCCCACTGGACAATGACCATGCCTGAAGGTCTCCCCCACTGGACAGTGACCATGCCTGAAGGTCTCCCCCACTGGACAGTGACCATGCCTGAAGGTCTCCCCCACTGGACAGTGACCATGCCTGAAGGTCTCCCCCACTGGACAGTGACCATGCCTGAAGGTCTCCCCACTGGACAGTGACCATGCCTGAAGGTCTCCCCCACTGGACAATGACCATGCCTGAAGGTCTCCCCCACTGGACAGTGACCATGCCTGAAGGTCCCCCCCACTGGACAGTGACCATGCCTGAAGGTTTTCCCCACTGGACAGTGACCATGCCTGAAGGTCTCCCCCACTGGACAATGACCATGCCTGAAGGTCTCCCACTGGACAGTGACCATGCCTGAAGGTCTCCCCCACTGGACAGTGACCATGCCTGAAGGTTTTCCCCACTGGACAGTGACCATGCCTGAAGGTCTCCCCCATGGACAGTGACCATGCCTAAAGGTCTCCCACTGGACAGTGACCATGCCTGAAGGTCTCCCCACTGGACAGTGACCATGCCTGAAGGTCTCCCCCACTGGACAGTGACCATGCCTGAAGGTCTCCCCCACTGGACAGTGACCATGCCTGAAGGTTTCCCCCACTGGACAATGACCATGCCTGAAGGTCTCCCCCACTGGACAGTGACCATGCCTGAAGGTCTCCCCACTGGACAGTGACCATGCCTGAAGGTTTCCCCCACTGGACAATGACCATGCCTGAAGGTCTCCCCCACTGGACAGTGACCATGCCTGAAGGTCTCCCCCACTGGACAGTGACCATGCCTGAAGGTTTCCCCCACTGGACAATGACCATGCCTGAAGGTCTCCCCACTGGACAGTGACCATGCCTGAAGGTTTCCCCCACTGGACAATGACCATGCCTGAAGGTTTTCCCCACTGGACAATGACCATGCCTGAAGGTCTCCCCACTGGACAGTGACCATGCCTGAAGGTCTCCCCACTGGACAGTGACCATGCCTGAAGGTCTCCCCACTGGACAGTGACCATGCCTGAAGGTCTCCCCCACTGGACAATGACCATGCCTGAAGGTCTCCCCCACTGGACAGTGACCATGCCTGAAGGTTTCCCCACTGGACAATGACCATGCCTGAAGGTCTCCCCCACTGGACAATGACCATGCCTGAATGTTTCCCCCACTGGACAGTGACCATGCCTGAAGGTTTCCCCCACTGGACAGTGACCATGCCTGAAGGTCTCCCCCATGGACAGTGACCATGCCTGAAGGTCTCCCCACTGGACAGTGACCATGCCTGAAGGTCTCCCCACTGGACAGTGACCATGCCTGAAGGTCTCCCCCACTGGACAATGACCATGCCTGAAGGTCTCCCCCACTGGACAGTGAACATGCCTGAAGGTTCCCCCACTGGACAATGACCATGCCTGAAGGTCTCCCCACTGGACAATGACCATGCCTGAATGTTTCCCCCACTGGACGTGACCATGCCTGAAGGTCTCCCCACTGGACAGTGACCATGCCTGAAGGTTTCCCCACTGGACAATGACCATGCCTGAAGGTCTCCCCCACTGGACAATGACCATGCCTGAATGTTTCCCCCACTGGACAGTGGACCATGCCTGAAGGTCTCCCCCACTGGACAATGACCATGCCTAAAGGGTTTTTCCCCCACTGGACAGTGACCATGCCTGAAGGTTTCCCCCACTGGACAGTGACCATGCCTGAAGGTCCCCCCCACTGGACAATGACCATGCCTGAAGGTCTCCCCCCACTGGACAATGACCATGCCTGAATGTTTCCCCCACTGGACAGTGACCATGCCTGAAGGTCTCCCCACTGGACAATGACCATGCCTGAAGGTTTCCCCCACTGGACAGTGACCATGCCTGAGGTTTCCCCCACTGGACAGTGACCATGCCTGAAGGTCTCCCCCACTGGACAGTGACCATGCCTGAAGGTCTCCCCACTGGACAATGACCATGCCTGAAGGTCTCCCCCACTGGACAGTGACCATGCCTGAAGGTCTCCCCCACTGGACAGTGACCATGCCTGAAGGTCTCCCCCACTGGACAGTGACCATGCCTGAAGGTCTCCCCCACTGGACAATGACCATGCCTGAAGGTCTCCCCCACTGGACAGTGACCATGCCTGAAGGTTTCCCCACTGGACAATGACCATGCCTGAAGGTTTCCCCCACTGGACAATGACCATGCCTGAAAGTTTCCCCCACTGGACAGTGACCATGCCTGAAGGTTTCCCCCACTGGACAGTGACCATGCCTGAAGGTTTCCCCACTGGACAGTGACCATGCCTGAAGGTCTCCCCCACTGGACAATGACCATGCCTGAAGGTTTCCCCACTGGACAGTGACCATGCCTGAAGGTTTCCCCCACTGGACAGTGACCATGCCTGAAGGTTTCCCCCACTGGACAATGCCCATGCCCGAAGGTCTCCCCCCACTGGACAATGACCATGCCTGAAGGTCTCCCCCACTGGACAATGACCATGCCTGAAGGTCTCCCCCACTGGACAATGACCATGCCTGAAGGTCTCCCCCACTGGACAATGACCATGCCTGAAGGTCTCCCCCACTGGACAGTGACCATGCCTGAAGGTCTCCCCCAGTGAGACTTGGCAATGACCATGCCTGAAGGTTTCCCCCACTGGACAGTGACCATGCCTGAAGGTCTCCCCCACTGGACAATGACCATGCCTGAAGGTTTCCCCCACTGGACAGTGACCATGCCTGAAGGTTTCCCCCACTGGACAGTGACCATGCCTGAAGGTTTCCCCCACTGGACAATGACCATGCCTGAAAGTTTCCCCCGGTGAGCATGGATACAGGCTGCTTTAAGAAGAAGAAAAGCAGGTAATTCAAATCCACTTCCCTAATGCACAATGCAGGCTAGAGGCCGCATCGTCAGGCATCAACTATACCAGCCCCACAGCTGAGATGGAAGCATGACTCCAGCTGCAAACATTAGCAACTTCGCTCAAATCGCAATGCCCACATCATCCTAGCTAAAACATTCCCTTGTCTGTCTTTGAATGCTTGACAGCAGGCAAACTGTTCCTCCTGCAAGAGGCAGCGGCTGACATCAGAATGCTCTAGACTGGCACTGTCGAGGATCTTCTACCTCTGTGGTATCTAAGGCAACGAAGAGGCAGACAAAATAGCCAATGAGGGTAACATGAACTCACACAGATGAAAACAATTACAGCCACAGCGTAACTGCCGCCGGCTGAACGGGCGGGAATGGATCATCATTTTCCGCCTGGGTGCAGGGCACAGTCCCGTGAACCACCACCTCTACAGGCATTTCTACTTTATGTTATTCCTTGCCCGCGTCTGTGCAGAAGCAGACCAGACCTTGATCACATTCTCCAAGACTGTGCCCCCCCCCCCCCCCCCCCCCCCCCCAGGGACTGGGAGAGTCAACATGGTCAATGGCCACCTCTCTACAAGAAAAACCCCGACGCTTACGGGACGGGCCACCCATTTCATCCTAAGAACCAGTCTGCGAGTGTAATGGCGTCAGTGAAAAAGAAGACGACTTCGCAATGAAATGGCCGCCACTTTACGACCTAAATCGGATCTGGTCATAAAAAAAGCAAGAGGGGATTTGGTAGAAATGGTGGTTTGGGTTGTAAATTGTAGATGGGAATGGCAGCAGTTTGGATGTGTGAGCAGTATAGATGAATAGAGGTAAGATGATTCTGAACTAAACATAACAGGTTTAGAAGTATGGATTCAGAATCAAGAAAAAGGTTAGCTAGCACTTAGTAGCAATACTTCTATTATTTCCCTGGTCTTCACCACTGGTGAAAGATGAAAGCTATCAGAAATGGTTCCAAAATATTTTTGGAAACTGCGAACTTTTCATTTTTTAATCCCGAGTTATACTCCTGAATCAGTCGTCTGGGTACATACAGTGGAAGCCAAAGTGTAGGATACATTAAGCAAGTGTTACTGAAGAGTGCACTAGGGGAGTGTGAATGGAGGATATACTACGAACTTTGAGTGAAAGACATACTAAGGAAGCGTAAGTCAAGGGTGCTAAAGCAAAGGGTGAGTTAGAAGCATACTATGGAAATGAGAGAGACGGGAGTTATACTTGTGAGGTATGAGAGAGAGAGAGAGAGAGAGAGAGAGAGAGAGGAGAGAGAAGAGAGAGAGAGAGAGAGAGAGAGAGAGAGAGAGAGAGTGATTGATAATAGAGACGTGTCATTGAAAGGTACACTGGGAAAGTGTTAAAGAAGGGTATACAGGAAAGTGTAAGTGAAGGCTGTCCTGGAGACGAGTAAGTTAAGGGTATACAAACGAAGGGAGGTGTTAGGCACTACTAGAGAAGTGTAACGGGCAAAGGAAACATTAGGGAAGTGTGCTAGAGAAATGTAAACGAAGTATACCCACGGGAAGAAGTGAAATGCATTAGAACAATGTGGGTGAACTGCGCACAGGGGGGCAGCAGTAGTGAGGGGTACTAGATGGAAAGTCAATGAAGCTAACGCAAGGGAAGTAGTAGCGCGAGGTAGAGGGCGAAGGGTGCACTGAGGATGCATCCATGAAGGGTATACTGGGGAACGGTGAGGGAAGGGCACACAAGGGAAGTAACTGTGATGGGTACTAGAGATATGTGAGTGAAGGCACACAAAGGAAGTAATGGAGAAGGGTATTAAAGAAATTGAGTGAAGGCACACAAATGAAGTAATGGAGAAGGGTATTAGAAAGTATGAGTGAAGTGAAGGCACACAAATGAAGTAATGGAGAAGGGTATTAGAGAGTATGAGTGAAGACACACAAAGGAAGAAGGGTATTAGAGAGTATGAGTGAAGACACACAAGGGAAGTTATGGAGAAGGGTATTAGAGAAATTGAGTGAAGGCACACAAAGGAAGTAATGGAGAAGGGCATTAGAGAAATTGAGTGAAGGCACACAAAGGAAGTAATGGAGAAAGGTTTTAGAGAAGTGTGTGTGTGAAGGCACACAAAGGAAGAAGGGTATTAGAGAAGTGTGAGTGAAGGCACACAAAGGAAGCCATGGAGAAGGGTATTAGAGAAATGTGAGTGAAAGCACACAAAGGAAACAATGGAGAAGGGTATTAGCGAATGTGATTGAAGGCACACAAAGGAAGAAGGGTATTTGAGAAATGTGAGAGAAAGCACACAAAGGAAGTAATGGAGAAGAGGGTATTAGAGAAGTGTGAGTGAAAGCACACAAAGGAAGTAATGGAGAAGGGTATTAGAGAAGTGTGAGTGAAGGCACACAAAGTAAGTAATGGAGAAGGGTATTAGAGAAATGTGGGTGAAAGCACACAAAGGAAGTAATGGAGAAGGGCATTAGAGAGTGTGATTGAAGGCCACAAAGGAAGTCAATGGAGAAGGGTATTAGAGAAGTGTGAGTGAAGGCACACAAAGGAAGAAGGGTATTAGAGAAGTGTGAGTGAAGGCACACAAAGGAAGAAGGGTATTAGAGAAGTGGGAGTGAAGGCACAAAAAGGAAGAAGGGCATTAGAGACGTGTGAGTGAAGGCACACAAAGGAAGTAATGGAGAAGGGTATTAGAGAAGTGTGAGTGAAGGCACACAAAGGAAGCCATGGAGAAGGGCATTAGAGAAGTATGAGTGAAGGCACACAAAGGGAAGTAATGGAGAAGGTACTAGAGAAATGTGATTGAAGGCACACAAGGAAGTAATGGAGAAGGGTATTAGAGAAATGTGAGTGAAGGCACACAAAGGAAGAAGGGTATTAGAGAGAGTGTGAGGGAAGGCACACAAAGAGGTAATGGAGAAGGGTATTAGAGAAGTGTGAGTGAAGACACACAAAGGGAAGTAATGGAGAAGGGTATTAGAGAAGTGTGAGTGAAGGCACACAAAGGAAGTCAATGGAGAAGGGTATTAGAGAAATGTGAGTGAAGGCACACAAAGGAAGTAATGGAGAAGGGTATTAGAGAAATGTGAGTGAAGGTACACAAAGGAAATCAATGGAGAGGGTGTTAGAGAAGTGTGAGTGAAGGCACACGAAGGAAGCAATGGAGAAGGGTATTAGAGAAGTGTGAGTGAAGGCACACAAAGGAAGAAGGGTATTAGAGAAGTGTGAGTGAAGGCCACACAAAGGAAGAAGGGTATTGAGAAGTGTGAGTGACGGCACACAAAGGAAGAAGGGTATTAGAGAAATGCTAGTGAAGGCACACAAAGGAAGTAATGGAGAAGGGTATTAGAGAAGTGTGAGTGAAGGCACACAAGGAAGAAGGGCATTAGAGAAATGCTAGTGAAGGCACACAAAGGAAGAAGGGTATTAGAGAAGTGTGAGTGAAGGCACACAAAGGAAGAAGGGTATTAGAGAAGTGTGAGTGAAGGCACCACAAAGGAAGAAGGGTATTAGAGAAGTGTGAGTGAAGGCACACAAAGGAAGAAGGGTATTAGAGAAGTGTGAGTGAAGGCACACATAGGAAGTAATGGAGAAGGGTATTAGAGAAATATGAGTGAATGGTACACAAGGAACATGTAAGTGAAAAATAGTAAATAGGTGTGAGTGAGAAATGTTAGTGGAAAAAATATACAAGTGTGAGTGGAGAGTACACAGAGCAGGATGCAGTGATGGGCACTAGGTAAGGTAAGGTAATGCTGCTTACAGCCCAGCCGATCGCAAAGGGCCATTTCAGGGCTTTCACCGCTTTGAGATCATTGAAAAAAAGATCAAGCACACAACCCTTTAAAATCCACCTCTAAAATGCAACGAAAATGGGGGTCTTTTGTGGTTGTTGTTGTTGTTGTTGTTGTTGTTGTTGTTTTACGAAAATGTTGTTAAAAATCTTTCTCCGTAAAATCTCAGATCAGATGAAAAACGTTAATTTCTTTTTCAGAAACTCAAAGATCACATCAGGTGTGACATCTCTGAACAAGGTTTTCATGGAGTCTGCTGTAAATGTTTATGTCACGCGTCATGCAAGTCCCAACACTCTAAAAAGAATATGTTTCACTGCGAGGGTACTAGAGAAGTGCGAGTGAAGAGTACACAAGCAAGATGTAGTGAAGATTACTAAAAAAAGTGTGTGTGTGTGAGTTGGAACCCATGGGTGTAGTAGTGTAGGATGTAATAGGAAAGTCCATGGCAATAGTATGCTGGGAAAATGTGAGGGAGAGGTACGATAGAGACATGACTGAAGGCTATGCTGGAAAAGAGTAAATGAAGGATTATACTGAAAATTGTCTGTGAAGTGTATACTGTGACAGTTTGCTCTGAAGGTATGCTATGGAAATGTGAGTGAAATGTATACAGGTGAAATGTGATTTAATGAGAGTGAGTAACGGGTGTACAGGATAGGTGTGAGTGAAAGGTACACTGAGGAAGGGTACATGATGTGAAGACTGAAGGAGTGTGAGTTGATAGGTATAATGTGACAGCATTAGTGAAGGATATGCTGCAGCAGTGATAGTGAAGGGTGTGCATCGAATGAGTGGATGAAGATAGTGCTGTGGGGAGTGTAAGTGAGAATACACTGTGGAATCGTCAGTGAAGTGTTCACGGGGAAGTGTGAGTGAAGAGTGTACTTGTGGACTCGGAACTGTGAATGAAGACAATACAAAGAACACGTGGGTGAAAGGGTAAACAAGGGAAGTTGGGGAAGGGTACACTGGGGAAATGTGGGTGAAGGCCATATTGGGCTGGTGTAAGTGGAAGGTACACTGGCAAAATGTAAATGAAGGGTATGTAGGGAAATTGTCTGTTCAAGGTAAACAGGGGAATGTTAACGATAAGGAAAATGGGGAATTTCTATTGAAGGGGAAACCTAAACTGTACATTTAGGGACATGTGAGTGCCGTTTATTACAAAGACAGAGTGAATAAAGGGTGCACTGTGGGCATACTGGGGGAATGTGAATGAATTATATACAGAGAAGTGTGAGTCATGGGTATACAGCGGACGTGTCAGCGAAACGTAAACATAGGAGGTTTGAGGGAATGTATACAGGGGAAGCGTAAATGAACAATATAACTGGGGAAGGGTGGGTGAACGGTATTCTAGGAAAGTGTTAATAAATGGTATACTGGGGTAGTGTGAGTGAAGGGGTATACGAGAAAAATGAGCGAAGGGTGTGCCTGGAAAGTATCAGTGATATTTATACTGGGAAAATGTGGATGAAACGTATTCTGGGGGAAGCGAGAGTGAAGGCTGTACTGAGAGACTTGTAGTGAAGGGTTTACATGGGACGTAGGGATGAATGGTATCATTGAAAGTGTACCTGCAGGATATATTGAGGCCCCACAAGTGAAAAACTACGAAGGAAAGGTATTACTAAGGACGTGTGAATGAAGAGTATACGACAGAAGTGTGACTTGAGAGACGAAGTGTGAGTAAGAGGCACACTCAGGAAGAGTGCGTGAGACGTGCACATGGGAGGCGAATGTGAAAACACACTGAGGCAAGTGATTCGTTTTCAGACTATGCGAATTGTTTACAGGGTTGAAAGAGCTCAGAATGAACGGTCAGGACAGTTTGCTGAGAAAGGGCAATGATTATGTTCTCCAGGAACATGATCGTGTGGGGAAGTGGACACATGTTTTCCTTCCATTTACGTGGCTGATGGACCAGTCTGACAGGGAGAGCAGACAGTGTTTTCTCGGTAACATCTGAAACGATGACACGGACCACAGGTCAATGAACGGCAGCAGGATGCTTTGATTGGGATGATAAATAACCAGTGTTGTGGTTCGTCAAGTGAAGCTGGATGGAATATGTGGCGATGTTTGGAGAAGCGGCTGGTGCTTGGTGACAATGTTCTGAGCAGCTGTTGATTACAGAATTGCCAGAGCTGTTTGCACAGATGGTACTGATTCTCATGGGTTATACGAACAAGTCAAAGTCTCACTGTCGTGTACTTCAAATGCCAACTGGATTATCGCCCTTTTCCTCTAAATGACAGGAGTAATGGTCATTCTTTTTTTGTCTTTATATAGCAACAAGGTAACAGCATGTGCTCTTTTTCATCTTTGAATGTCGAACAGAAGTACGTCCGTTTTTTTTCTTTGACTATCAAATAGCGTAATGGTAAGCTGTAAAATCGTATCTTTTGATGTCAAACTGAAAAAAAAGCAAGTTCTTCGTTTTCGTCTTTTAGTGTCAAACAGAGACTTAGTTCAAATGAACGTCACTGTTCTGGCCCATTTATTCATTTTTTTTAACTTCTGGATGTGTATGATAGTTTATCTTTTAATATCAGAGTAATAGCCTGACTTACCTTTTATCTTTGAATATTATGGCATTTACCTTGTTTTTACCTTTTGTCTTGGAATGTCAGATTATTGGTTAATTTTACTTTTCACCTTTGAATGTCAGAGTAGGCATCCATAGTTAGTTTCTATCTTGAAATGTCAAAGAATGTAATAACCTAGTCTCATTATTTTATATTTGAATGGCAAACGCAATGATTATCTGTTCTCACAATATATCTTTTGATTTCCGAGTAATTGCCCCGTGTGATTTTTTTCCTCCTTTGAAGGTCAGATGGAGTGATGGTTCGTTCTCAGTTTTCATATTTAAATGCCAGAGGCTTACATGGCCCAGTCATGATTTTTGTCTTCGACAATCAAACACAGTAATGGCCTAGTTTCGTACGCTGGTGCCAAAAAGGAACGGTTTGAAGCATGCCATTTACACAGACAACAAAACATTTTTGAAAACAGGTTTACGCCACTTACGTGTATTTTGGAACGATAATAAAGCTCTGGGAAATCCTACGTTCCACACTGACCATAATTTTGGGGTTCAATTTCTTTCCAGTCTTCGATTTCTAGAGGTTTGAAGGGACTGGTGACCAGACGGCAAGGATTGTTCCTTTGTATTGGACCAACAGTGTGGTTTGGAAGGAGAGCGGCAAGGATTGTTTCCCTTTGTATGGGACCAGCAGTGTGGTTTGGAAGGAGAGACGGCAAGGATTGTTTCCTTTGTATGGACCAGCAGTGTGGTTTGGAAGGAGAGCGTCAAGGATTGTTTCCCTTGTGTGGGACAGCAGTGTGGTTTGCAAAGAGAGACGGCAAGGATTGTTCCTTTGTATGGACGCAGTGTGGTTTGGAAGGAGAGACGGCAAGGATTGTTTCCTTTGTTGGGACCAGCAGTGTGGTTTGGAAGGAGAGACGGCAAGGATTGTTTCCTTTGTATGGCCAGCTGTGGTTGAAGCGAGGGGGGGATGAGGGGAGGTGTGTTGGAAGCGGGGAAAGGGACGGGATGTGGGAAGGGGGACGGGGG
>CM031614.1:73481467-73486467 GCA_018398815.1 Conus ventricosus
TCTCCTCAGATCCCGTGCCAATCCCCTGCTAAGGACCTCGAAACAAGTTTGTCATCCCGGTTTTAAGATTTACTTTTAATCATTATTTTAGCTGCTCCCGCATGGTTGAGCACTTTCTCAAAAAAGCCGGAAAATATATTACCAGCTTATATATATATAATATATATATATATATATATATATATATATATATATATATATATATATATATATATATATCTTTTTATATTTTCTGCTTTTCACAAGAAAATGTAGCTTGTTTTGCTCTTTCATGATTTTCTTTTGCTTCTTAGGTGGCACCTTTGGTTGGTTTTTTGAAAACTCAACAAACATACTACGGTATTGCACACCAGCCTTTTCTAGGATGGCATTCGTGTTAAAACCGAAAAGGCAGAGGAGTCAAATTACCACTTCCCCGCGGTCACTGAGGAGAAACAATCAGGTTTCGAAATATCGGTATCTGACCAGGAGTTATATTCTAGTGATTTTCATCCCTATTGGAGAATGTCTCCTCCTTGGAGACTATAAGCTTGCTGAAGGGTCATTTTGAGAAGCATTTATTTCATTTTTTCCCCATTCACCCACTCAAGTTAGGCAGAATTAAATCTACCACTGCAGATATGAATGCTTATCTCCCCCTATTTCTTCAATCTAAGACATAAGAGCAAGCTTTGTTTATAATTGAATATTTCTTGCAGTCATTGCAACACCAAGCTGCTCTGTAAGTTGCTGGAATGGTGCTCGGTACTTATCCTTGGAATTTATTAGTTCATTGTAATTTAGTCCCTTGCGGATTCATTCCAAGAACTGGCCCTCAGCTCATTGTGTCTTAAGAGGATATCTTTTTATATTTTCTACTTTTCACAAGAAAATGTAGCTTGTTTTGCTCTTTCATGGATTTTCTTAGGTGGCACCTTTGGTTGGTTTTTTGAAAACTCAACAAACATACTACGGTATTGCACACCAGCCTTTTCTAGGATGGCATTCTTGTTAAAACCGAAAAGGCAGAGGAGTCAAATTACCACTTCCCGTGGTCACTGAGGAAGAAACAATCAGGTTTCGAAATATCGGTATCTGACCAGGAGTTATATGCTAGTGAGTTTCCTCCCTATTGGAGAATGTCTCCTCCTTGGAGACTATAAGCTTGCTGAAGGGTCATTTTGAGAAGCATTTATTTCATTTTTCCCCATTCACCCACTCAAGCACATACTGTTAGTTAGGCAGAATTATCTACCACTGCAGATATGAATGCTTATCTCCCCCTATTTCTTCAATCTAAGACATAAGAGCAAGCTTTGTTTATAATTGATATATATATATATATATATATTATATATATATATATATATATGCACACATGCAGAGAGAGAGAGAGAGAGAGAGAGAGAGTGAGAGAGAAGAGAGAGAGGAGAGAGAGAGAGAAACATAGACAGACAGACAGACAGAGGATACTGACAACATTTTGTTGGCGGGGGCCGGAGTAGCTCAGCTGGTTTGAGCGCCGGACTCGTGATCCTGGGGTTGCGGGTTCGAATCTTTGTCGGGGCGTTTCGGTACAGGGGGATTTTTCCCTCGGAGTTAACATTGGTTCTGACTCCATTTCCCACGCTGTTCTTCGAATGAGACTATAAACCGAGGTTCCGTGTGTGAACGCACGCATAACTCTTGCAAACACGTAAAATCCCATCACCAACTTTCGGAAGAGAAGGCTAGTTTGGCCGTTGGTATGGATGACACGTTACACATAGCATGCACCCTGCGTGAGAAATGGAAAGAATGAAGGAAGTAAGGAAATTGAGTGAACGATATTGAACGATATTGACTGGATGACACGGGAAACTACTGAATGAAGCGCCAGCTGGCAGCTCTTCAGTCGGCACTATCCAGGTAGGCAGCCCGTTGTGTAAACGAGTGTGGATTGTAAAGCGCTTAGAGCTTGGTCTCTAGCCGAGAATAGGCGCTATATAAATATTCATTATAATAATATATAATAGACAGACAGACAGATCGGCAGACACCTCAGTGTAGCCGTGTGTTGGCAAGTAAAGCCACTGAAAAGAGTACAGGGGGTCTCTCCTTTAACAAACACAGACACTTCACTGCAGTCGTACTTCAGAAATACGGAGACACAGAGCAGCGCTGAGATCTAGCCGAAACACCCATCAACACACACACACACACACACACACACAACACACACACACACACACACACCACACACACCACACACACACACACACAATCAGAGTTCCAAGTAAGGCTTCTATTTACAGCAGTTTAAAAAAAAACAGAAACTTAATTTTTGATACTATCTTTTAGGTTACAAACAAGAGGTCCAAAAGACAGAACCATTGGCTTCCATGTGCTATCAGCGAAGGCTTGAATGTTCACTTCTGCTCTAACACTCATTTCTTCTCATCCCCTCCTCCCTCTCTCTCTCTCTCGCTCTCTCTCTCTCTCTCTCTCTCTCTCTTCTCTCTCTCTCTCTCGTCCCTCTCCTTCTTCTCTCCTCTCTCTCTCCTCCTCTCTCTCTCTCTCTCTCTTCCAAAGACAATCATTGACCATATCTATATCTCAAATGAAAATAACATCTAGAAGCTTGTGTACCAGTCTTCTCTTCTAGTGATCATTACCCAGTGTTGTTACATGGTCTAAACATGGAGTGAAAATCCCAAAACCAGGCCACAAAACCATAACCTAATCGTTGCTTCTCAAAATTTTAACGAACAAAACTTTTTGCTTGATTTAATGAACTCAGACTTAATACAGTAACAATATTGCTGATCCAGAATTCAACGATTGACTTTTGGATCGAAATTTTACAGAAGTCTATAACAGACATGCTCCGTTAAAAACAATCAGAGTAAAGCATATTCCCAAACCACCGTGGTACACGAAAGAATTACAGGAGGCGTGCTACCTTAGAGACCTTTTGAAAGAACATGGCTATGAAGAAGAATCAAGATCACTAAAAAATGCAATAAACTCTCAGACGCAGGGAAAAAACTAAATACTATCGCGAGTTATTAACTTCCAAACAAAATCCAAAACTGGTTTGGCAGCAATAAACCAGCTTAACAAACAACAGTTCTTCTTCAAAATCAACTGTTATCAAAGGTATTTCTGCTGAACAACTTAACACTCACTTCTCTACCATTCCAGATAAGTTGTTACTACTGATCATTCAAGCTATAATGAACTTAAAGAACTCCATCAATTTTTGTCACGACAAAAAAATCACGTCTGAACTACACATTCCACTCATAACTGTGCCGAGGTGTATCAGTACCTACTTCATCTCAAACAGTCAGGAACACGTGGACTAGATGGCATAGATGGCAAAATTCTGAAACTCTCGGCTCCAGTTATAACTGACACGTTAACGTATATTCTTTAATCTGTGCATAGATAAAAGTTATTTTCCTAATGGGTTCAAAAAAGCAAAAGTTATACCCATTCATAAATCTGGTGATAATAACTGATCCTTCAAACCACAGACCAATATCAATCTTATCTATCCTTTCCAAACCTCTAGAAAAGCATTTAAATAAACACATCCTTCATCACTTCAACAAGTACGATTTGCTCCATCCCGGACAGTCTGGTTTCAGACAGAAACATTCTGCCATTCTGCATTAATCAGTCTTGTAGATGTGTGGCTTAATAATATTAATAACAACAGATATGTGGTGTCTTATTCGTTGATTTTAAAAAAGCATTCGATGTCATTGACACAATCTCCTTATTCGTAAAACTGAGAATATACGGTCTTTCAAAATCCGCCCTTATCCTTCTAAAATCATACATCACAAAACGACAACAATGCGTCTTATCGGGGACGGATGTCTCTTCTATAACAACTCTTAAGTATGGCGTTTTCCCCAAGGCTCCATTTTAGGCCCGCTACTCTTCTCAATCTACATTAATGACCTACCCCATACATGTGAGATCTACATGCGAACCTCTTTGCAGATGACACCACAATTCACCACAGCCATAATGATCCTTCCAGTCTTTCAAAACATTTGTAAGAGAGTACCAACGACCTTGTAAAATGGAACCGAACTAAATCATATGTCACTCACCCTCAAAAAACAAAACTCGTGTACATTACAACTAGGCAAAAAAGATCCAAAAGCTCACCAATGATTTCCCTCCTATACACCTCAATAATGTACTTGTGGAGCAAGTCACTCATCATAAAGTGTTAGGACTATAATTGACAATAGTCTCAGCTGGAATCCCACATAACGTTACTATGCAAAAAGCTCTCCCAGAAAGTCTATCAGCTCACCAAAATCAAACACTTTCTTGACCTTCATTCACGAAAACTTTTTTTTTCCATGCTCATATTCAGTCTCATGTTGATTATGCATCGACTATATGGATTCATGCAAGTGCAAAACACACTAAAACCATTTTCAGCCTACATAAACGAGCGCTCAAACTAATCCTTCTGAAGAAAACTAGCCTCGAAAGCTCTGATTATAAACTCTGCACATTCTTCCATTCAGCCAGTAGACTCAAATACAACAAAGGGCTAATGATGCACAAGATTCTGACACGCGGAATGCTCCACAACTTTAATGAGACGATTCTCAAAAGTTCGTCGAGAAACTCCCACAAACTCCATATCCCAATCCCAGAATTGACCTATATAAATCAAGTCTAACGTCTCGGGACCTCTTTGTGAAATCCTTCAAATACATCAAACAAATCCATTGATACCACAACTTTCAAAAACACTTACCTTACCCATCTTCTGCGGTAAAAAATAATTTAAAAAAAAAACATAAATAAAAATAAAAAAAAAAAAAAAACCATAAGTAATGCCAAGTAATCTCAAAAAGCATAAATCATCCCATTTTCATGTACTTAACCAATTTGTCTTTTCTAAATTTTCTTTTCCTTCTTCTTTTTTTTTTCATGTATCAAGTATCTTGATATATATATATATATATATATAATATATATATATATATATTGAATTATAAACAAAG
>CM031614.1:73497030-73509530 GCA_018398815.1 Conus ventricosus
AAAAAGTTTATGCATTAACAGTTAAGGCGTAGATGACTTTAAAAGGAAAAAAGAAACGATTTAAACAACAAACAAGAATAAAAAAATTGATTACAAAGAAGAAAAGAATTAGCAAACACAGATATATGGAATAAGCGATCCTCCTATCTAAGGGGGAGAGAGAGAGAGAGAGAGAGAGAGAGAGAGAGAGAGAGAGAGAGAGAGAGAGAGAGAGAGAGAGAGAGTTACATTCCTTTTGTAAAAGATTAACATACAACAAACTGCTAAGGATGATAAACTAAGACAATTACAATGCACCAATAATATCAACATATCAGAGAGAGAGAGGAGAGAGAGAGAGAGAGGAGGAGAGAGAGAGAGAGAGAGAGAGAGAAGAGAAGAAGAAATCAATGAAGCGGCTGACGTAACACGCACATTTACATGTATTTTACGTCATCGCGGGTAGCCTATAAGCTGGACCGGAGCTCAAAGAGTTCACAGAGCCTTTTCTCCAAAAAAGGACGGGTCATTTGTTTTTAGGGCCCACTTCCCTGTCGCGGAAGATCCCAAACGTCGCGGTGACCATACCCGGGGTTTGTTTACTCTCCCAAGCCCGGGGGCTTCTGTGTTTGTGTGTGTGGTGTGGTGGTGTGGTGTGGGTGGGTTTGTGTGGAAATGCGGCGTGCTTTGCGTGCGTGCGTGCGTGTTGTGTGTGTGTGTGTGTGTGTTTTTGTGTGTGTGGGGTGTGTTGTGTGGGGTGTCTTTTGGCCCTGCTGTCTGTCGCCCGGTTTGTCTTTTGGGATTGGGGGGGCCTTTCTCCCTTCTAGGGTCTGTTGTCTTTCTGTTGTTTTGGTGTGTGTTGTGTGTGTGGGGGTGTGTGTGGGGTCTCTCTCTCTCCTCCCCTCTCTCTCTTCCCTCCTCTCTCTCTCTCTCTCTCTCTCCCTCCTCTCTCCTCGATTTTTTGGTCGGATAAATTTAAAGACAAAATTTTAAAACATGAAGGGGGGAAAATTTTAAGGGAAACACATTGATCATGCTTTTTATAAGTTTTGAAAAGATATTGATAACCCCTTTAACATATTTACAATGGTTTTAAATATACAGCGGCAAGTGTCTCTTTTAAAAACTACGAGTCCAAAAAAATGAAAAAACCAATGAGTGGTTCATAAGGAAAAAAAAGAACAAAGAACGCAAGTAAAAACTTTTATTAAAAGTTTCCCAAAAGGGGCGAGGACTGAAACCTACGGGAAACGCAGAAAGAACTCAAATGTAAAGGAGAGAAAAAAATACACTGTTTCTAAACGGGAAAAAAAAAGGGGAAAATTAATGAAGTTAGATTTTGCAAATTTAACAAACCAATCAATAAACCCAAAAATTTAATTCGGAAAAACAATGAACTTATAAACAGAAAAAACAGTTACAAAAACTTTGGGCATAAAACGGGGCAGGATCACTTTTTTACCCGTTTTCCCAACGACTGTGAAAAAAATAATAAAAAGGAAATTAAGAAAAATATTTTTAAATTTTGAAAAGGAAAAACAAAAACCTCAAGCCCTTTTTTTTACGACTAAATAACGAAGGAGGAAATCCAGAAAGATTAAAATTGGAAATGTGGAAAGAGGGCGGGCCATAAAAAAATTGGGTTAAGTGAAATGCAAAAACATGCTTTTTGACAGTACATTGAATCTCAAAAACTTTTTCAACAGATTTTTTAAAATTCCCTTTTTAATTTTTTCCAAAGGGGAGTGCCCAAAAACATTTTGGTTCCAAATTTTAAAAAAGGGGGGAAAAGAAAAAAATCCAGAAAATTACCCGGGGGGTAGCCTTTGACTAGTGCTGTGAAAAAAGTTTATATTTCCCATTTAAAAAAAATTTAAAGTGAAAGGGGCCGAACGGGAAAAAAAAATTTTTAAAAAGAGCGGCGGGGTTTAGAAAAGTTTATAGTACTATGGATCACATATTTACCTTAAATTGCACGGTTAAAAAAAAACTTTTAAAGTAACAAAAAATTGTCCTTGCTTTTATTGACCCAAAGGCTTTCGATTCAGTTTTTTAAAAAATTTTTTGGGGGATAAAAAAAAAAAAGCCCGGGGTTTTTCAAGGTAAATTTTATGGGGCCCTTAAAGGGAATTTAAGTTCATTTTAGCATGTATAAAACCCAAAAAGGCTTAAACTCTGATTTTTTCCTTTGCCCCAAAGGCGTAAAGCGGGGGTTTTTTTTGATTCCGCAAATGTTTTCCTGTTTCAAAAAATGAACGGGCGCTTAAAAATAAATAAGAAGGGAAGACATGGAATACAGTAATCCCTGATGCTGCAGAATCTTCCTTTATTTTTTCAAAAAAAAGTAATTTTTTTTTCAGAAAAACGGTGGATGGTTTAACAAATCAGTTAAATGCTTTAAAAGAAGAAACAGACAGACTTAAGTTAGTTTATTAATATAGAAAATACGAAAAATTATATTTTAAAAAAAAGGGGAAAGGTTTTCTAGCAGCTCGGGAAAAGGGGGGTTTTGGGAATTTGGGAAGTTTTGGAAACCAAACTATAAATACTTTTTTTTAAATTTTTTAAACAAAACTAAAATGAGCAAGGGTTTGGGTAGAAATGTGTAAAAAGGCAGAAAGGGAGTGTTTTAAATTCTAAAATCACAAAGGGAAGGGTTTAAGATGTATTGCCCCTCCCCATTTTTTGGAAAGGGGTTTTTGAAAACCCCAAGGGGGAACCCAAATGCTAACAAAAAGGTGCCGAAATATGGGGCTTTTTTTTTTGAGAATAAATTTTAAGGGAAAAAAAGTACACAAAACGGGGCAAAAAAAAGCGTTTCTTAAAATATCCCTAAAAAAGGGTTCAAACAAAATGAAAAAGGAGAAGCGGGCGGGGTACCCCGGAAAGATACGGAAAAAATTTAAAATGAAATTCGGGTTTTGGGGGCCGGGGGTTTATTAAAACCACCTAAAGCCGGGAAATTAGTGGGGCGGGCCCTAAAAATTTTAAATTAAAACAAAAACGAAAAGGGGAAGGGAAAAAAATTTGGTTTTTTAAAGAAAAAAAAATTTCTATTCGAAAAGGGTTTTTGGTTTTTTTTGGGAACAACCGGGGCTCGAGACACAAATTTTTTACTCGGGAATTTAAAGAGCGTCTGACCCTCATCCATCACAGGTTGGCATTCCGAAAAGGAAAAAAACGAAAAGTATACATGGTTTTTAAAAAAGTTTTAAATTTTAATTTTAATTAACACCCCTTAAAAATTTTTTACAAAAATTTAAACACAAAATGGCACAGGAAAAAAAGGGCAGGTTTACCGTCCCAGGAATTTAGGACGACGCAAGTAAACAAGGGTAAATAAGGGAAAACCCCCGAACTGCAAAAAGGTTTCCAGAATGCAAAAAAAATGAAAAAAGAAAAGAATCCCCCTTTTTTTTTTCCTGAAAAAGAATAAAAAGAAAAACAGAAAATATGATTTTTTTAAGAACACCTTTTGAAAGGGAGGTAAATTTGGGTTTCGTTTTGCTACAAACAAAAAAAACCCGAATAAAAAAGGTCCCTGGCAATGTTTTTTTGCCGAACAGTTGTAGGCGCAAGAAAAAACTGAAAATTGCAGCCAAAAAAAAAAACCAAAAAAAAAACAACAACAACAAACCAAAATTCTTTTTAAAATTGAAAACAAAAAGTTTTTAAAAAAATTTGTAAAAAAAAGAAAAGGGTTTTTTTTTTTCCCCAGCGATTTTTTTTTTTCCAAGTTGGTTTGGAGGCCTGTTGGTCGCCCAGATTTTGCTTAGGCCAGGACCTTTCTTTCAGTTTTTGGTTTTTTCCCATTTTGGAGCCTTTTTTTTTTTTTTCCCCTTTTTCTTCTTAGGGTTTGGTTTAAATTGAAAACTTGATATACCCCCATGCCAAATGCAAGTTTTTGCAAAATGACATTAAACAGTAAAAAATTGAAAAACATTGCTTTTGGTCTCCCCTCTCTATCTCCCCTGTCTCTTTTCCTTTTCTCTTCCCCTTTTTCCCCAAGTCTTTTCTGCTTTCTGTCTTTTTTGTGTCCCCTGTCTTTTTTGTCTGCCTGCGGCTGTCTCTCTCCCTTTTCTCCTGTCTCTGTCTCTCTCTCCCCCCCTTTCTATTCTCTGCCCCTGTCTCCCTGTCTCACTCTCTTTCTCTCTGTCTCTGTTTTCCCTTTGTCTTCTGTCTCTCTTTTTCCCTCCCCCCCCCCCCCCCCCCCCCCCGCCCGTCCTCGTCTCTCTTTTCCCCTCTGTGAATCAATTCACTCCCAGGAAACCAATGCTAGCATGGATGCGACAAAATTTCATTTTGCATGACCCCTTACGCGGGGGAGAGAAAACTGCCCCTTTGGCTGGGTCAGTTATGATAAAGGCCGGGGGTGTGTGGTCTCACCCAACAGGGGCCCAAACCATCACCACCAGCGCAAATGCTGAGACCCGATAGTAAAAAAGGGTTTAAGGGGGGACTGACTGAGGGCCCGAAAGGATGCAAGACCATAACCGCGGCCATTGCCCAAACTAAAGTCATTTTCTCTCCCCTCTCCTGTCTTTTCCCTCTCTCTCCCCACTCTCTCTCCTCTCTCACTCTCCTCACTCTCCTTTCTCTCTCTCTTTCTCTTTTTCTCACTCTCTCCTCTTCCACACACACCCACACACACACACACCACACACACACACACACACACACAACACACAACCAGGCACACCGACACACAAACAAAAACCCACACACAGACACGCACGGGGCGCCCCCGCCACACACACAAAACACAACACCCACACACACACCACACAAACACACACAAACAAAACCACACACACACACACACACACACACACACACACCACACACACACAACCACACACACAACACAAACCCACACACACACACACAGATATTTCCCCCCTTCCCCCCCCCCTCCCCCCCCTCCCCCTTTTTTCTCTCTCTCACTCTCTCTCCCCTCCCCTCCCCTCTCTCTCTTCCTCCTCTCTCCTCTCACAGTCTCCCCTTCCTTTTTCTCTTTCTCTTCCCTCTCTCCTCCTCCCCTTCGCTCTCCCTCCCCTCCCCTCTCTCCTCGCCCTTCCCCTCTTTCTCCTCCTCCTCTCTCTCCCCCTCACCTCCTCTCTCATCTCTCTTTCCTCACATTCCTCTCCCCTCCCCTCTTTTGGTGTGTGGGTGGTGGTGGGTGTGGTTGTGTAGGGTTTGTTTTGTAAAAGTGGGGTGTGGGGTTGTGTTTTTGGCCGGCGTGCGTGCGGCGTGCGTGGTGCGTGCGGGGGTTTTGTGCTTGCGGCTTTGCGTGCGTGCGGGCGTGCGTGCGTGCGTGCGGCTGCGTGCGTGCGTGCGTGCGTGTGTTTTGTGCGTGCGTGCGGCTGCTGCTTTCATGGTGTGCGTGGGGTGTGTTTTTTGGTGTGGGGTGTTTTGGTGTTTGTGGTGTGTGTGTGTGTGGTTGGTTGGGGGGACGGGGAGAAGGGAGGACGGATCTTGGCATACCCTGCCAATCAAAAGATGCTTTACTTTTTCTCCAAAGGGCTTTCAAAAAAGGGGTTACCCCAGTGTGCATAATAATGCAGAAACACAAACTGGGCTTGTACCCCCATCCAGTTTTCCACAAATCCCCTGCCTTTCTTTTTGGGACCATTTTCATTTGCGCCGAAATGCATTCATGAAAAGAATGGCCTGTCACGGGAAACTGCTCACCACCTTGAGCATTGAGCCCCAAAGAGAACACATTTTTCCTGTAAAATTTAGGGGTGGGGAAAGGAGAGTGGGGGGGGTTGTTTTGGAGAGTGGGGTGTGGTTTGTTTTGTGTGTTTTGTTTTTGTTTGTTTTGGTGTGTGTGTGTGTGGTTGTGGGGGTGAGGTTTGGGGTGTGTGTGTTGTTTGTGTGTGTGTGTGTGGTTTTGGGGTTTTGGTGGGGTGGGTGTGTATGAGGGGGGGGGGGGGAAAGGGGTGGGGGGGGGGGGGGGGGGGGCAACTAAAAAAAAATTTCTAGCGAAAGGAAACACAGTTTTTAGGAGAAGCAAAAAAGAAAAAATAAATGCGAGAAAAAGAAAAACCGGGAATTTTCAAGCAATGAGCTAAAAAGGCCCCACGGGTGGGAGTGGGTTAATTTGCGCTAAAGGGGAAAGCAAAAAGACTCAAAAACGGAAGAGGGAAAACAAGGGAAAAATTTCGGAAACACACGTTTTACGGGAAAATTTATGAACAAAAAACCAGAAAAAAGAAAATCTCGTGACCGTTCGTAGAGTGCAGTCCTAGCACAACATGGGAAGTTTTTTGTGGGATAAAAGTTCCCGGCTTTTGGCATGCCCCCACGGGGATTTTTTACCTTTTCCTCTTCTGAACTTTCGGCCGTCCTACCATGTAGCCCCCCCCCCCCCCCCCCCCCCCTCCCACACACACACCCCCCCTTATCTCTCTCCCCTCCCCCTCTTGCCTCCTCTCTCTTTTCTCCTCCTTTTGCTCTCCCCCCCTTCCTCTCCCCCCCAAACCCTTTAACCCCGTTTTTTTTCCCCCCCATCACCCTCCCCTTCCTCCCCCCCCATCCCATTCCCCCCCTGTCCCCCCTTCCCCCAAATCACCCCCCCACCTCCTCTCCCCCCCCATCCCACCCCCCCTTCTCTTCCCCCCATAAAACCCTCCCCCTTTCCCCTCTCCCCACCCCCCCATTACCCTGCCCTTTTCCCCCCCAATCACCCTCCACCTTCCTACCCACCCATCCCTTTAAACCCCGTCTCTTCCCCCCATCACCCTCCACCTTCCTCCCCCCCCTTTCCCTTTTTACCCCTGTCTCTTTCACCCACCACCCTCCCCTTTCCCTCTCCCACCCCCCTTTTCCCCCTGCCTCTTTCCCCCACCACCCTCCCCCTTTCCTCCCCCAACCCCCCCCCTTACCCCCTTTCCTTCCACCCATCACCCCCACCTTCCACGCCCCCCCGCACCTCCCCTCCTTCCAGTCAAAACCCCTTCCTCCCCCCCCCATTTAAACCCCCCCCCCATTCCACTCTGCCCCCAACCTGATTTTTCCTAATGGGGATGACAGCATGACTCAATTAAAAAAAGGGGTGGCCCTTGGAAAACCCACCGAAACGACAGGAAAACCAGCCCCAAGGGTGAACAGGTAAAAGGAACAGGGGGTTTAGCGCGGGCGAGAGAAACCGGGTGGGGGTTGGAAACCCAAGCCCCCCCCGGGCCGGTGCCCAATGTCATGAAACCGGGGGCCCAAAATTCTCAGGCCCCCGGGCCCCTTTGCCGCAGCGATTTACGAACCAAAACAGAAAACACCACAGAAAAAATTTTAAAAAAACCCCAAACCAAGAGGTAGTCCTGGACGAAAAATGAAAAAAAACTGGCTCCTCTGCCCCTTTTCCGAGCCCCGGGGCAATGAAGACACCTAGAAAACGGCCGTGCCCGTTAAAATTTGTCAAAAAAACAGTCCCCTTTTTTCCCTGACTTATAAAAAGAGGGTGAAACGCATTTTTAAAAATGACCCCCAAAGAAAAAAATTTAAAAACTCAGTTTGATTTTGTTTGTTTTGACAAAACGTTCCCTAAAACAATTTTTCCTTTCTTTCTTTTTTGGGATTACGAATTTTTCTTTAAACCCGGGGGGAAAATTTAGTTTAAACGATGCTGTTACGGCCCCTTTGCCCAGGAGGGATGGGTTTTTTCTGTAAGAAAGACAAAAGCCAAACAAACAAACAACAACAGGGGAAAATGACCAAAACAAATTCTCCCACCTTAAAGCTCCAACCCTTGAAGTTCTTTAAAAAAAAATTTATTTCCCCCTGCAAACAGTGTTTTTTAAACAGATCCCGAATAAAAAAAGGGTTTTTCCCTTCTTGAAAAATTTTCTTATGGTATTTAAAGAAAAAAGCAGGTGTCCCGTGATCATCCCGGCGTTTTAAAATGCAAGAAATTTTCCGGCAAACGCACAAAAACTCCCCGTAAATTTAAGGTAACTCGATAAAGAAAAAACCCCCGGGTAAAGACAGCTTTTCCGGAAACCCAAAAGTTTTGCACCACTAATAAATTTTGGGTCTTTTTTAAAAATTTTTAATTTATAAAAGTCAAAAATTTTGATTGGAAATTTTCAAAATGGTTTTCGCCGGGGTGAAAAAGCGGATTCACTTAAAACGTTTTCACAATGGAATCTAGTGAAAAATTGAAAAATTTTTTTCCCCCCTCCCAATCCTTAGTTCCCCTTTTCCGTAAATTGAAAGTAACCCCAGGGGGAAAAATTTAAAAAGCACAACCTTTTGTTTTTAAAAACTAATCCCTTCCCACCCAAACCCGGGTAGACGGTTTAAAAAAGGGTTTAAAAGGGAAAAACCAAAATTTTAAAAAAAAATTTTCCCGGGGATCCAGCAAAAAAAGGGGGATTTTATCAGTCCCACCCTTCAGTCGACGGGGGTCAATTAAACCCTTTTTAAAGAAGCAATTGAAATTTTTTTGAGGGTAAATTTTGAGTGTCGGGGGGGGGGGAAAAAAACTAAACAAGGGTCTGTTTATAGCGGACAAAAATGAGTAAAAAAACTGTCACGGGAAAAACAACGCAGCCCAGGGTTTGACTCTGATCAAATTTTTAAAACGCCGTCAGGTAAGAAAAAGCAATGAGAGCGAACAGTCAGGTAAAAGGGTTAATAAAAACCCCCGGAACTTTTCAACGGGAACTTAACTATTCTATAATAGAAACGAGAAAAAAGACTTCTTCGAGACAAGCAGCAGTTAAAAAAAGACAACAATTTTAAACCCCCATTAAAAGAAAACCCCCAAAGATTCTAAACGTTTTTTTGGGGCACGGGAAAGGTCTTTAAAAAATATTTTTCATTTTACCAAATACAATATCCCCCAAAAGAAGAAAGGGTTTCCCGCAAAATTTTAAACAAGTCTTTAAATGAAGAATTTTATTCCCCTGGCCAAAATTTTCAGGAACTTCCAAACTTTAGTATTTTTCCCGTTCGATAGTAAAATTATGAATTGGATGTCTTAAAGGCTGAAAAAAGGGAAAAACTAATTTTGTTAAGGCATTTAAAAACAAATAAAGCACCCGGCCAACGACAAAAGGAATTTTAAAAAGTATTGGGACCCCCACAAATTTTTTTTTCCTTAAAAAAATATTTCAACAAACCCCTTTTTATTTTGGGACTTCCCTTTTATTGGTGTGAAGCCCTGAATTTACCTTTGCAAAAAAAAGGTTTATAAAAACAACCCAGACAACTACAGAGGGATCCTCCTTTTTTAAAAATTTTCAAAAATTTTAAACTTTCATAATTTAAAAAAGCTTTAAAAAAAAATTTGGGGAAAAAAATTTGAAGTAAAAATGAGTGCAGGCTGGCTTTTGAAAGAATTAAAAATACTAAATGATCAAAATTTACCCTTTTTTCCCCTGGAAAAAAAGCAACTCTCAACCCCCAAAAAAAATTAAACGTTGCTTTTAAAAAACTTTAAAAAGGCTTTCGATTTGGAAAAGAAGCCAAAATCGGGCAATCTTAAAGAAAAAAGGGGGTAAAGGGTAAGATGAAAAATGCACTTTAAAAACATATACACAATTGTCAAAGCTAGGGTTAAAGTGGGGGGGATTTAACTACACTTTTTTGTGTCCTCGGGGGCAAGCAAAGGGGAAATATGCAGTCCGGTTTTATTTTCGCAATTCAACAATGACTTGCGAAGAAATAATTAAAAAGGAAAAAAAGGTTTTCCCCCTTTACCCAAAATTTATGAGATACTAATTAAGCTTTTTTTCCGACGAAATTTTACTCGTAGCATCAAACCCCCGCCCACACAACTGAAAGATTTGGTAGCAAAAGCGAAAAAAATCGATTTGATCGTAATTTTGAAAAATCAAAAAATTTTTGTGTTTTAGAAAAGGGGGGTAAAACCCCCTCAAGGGAAAAAATGGTTTCTAAAGACGGTAGGAAAAAGAAATTGTTAACAGTAAAAATAACCAAAGGGGTAAACTTTTTTCCCCAGGTCTTTCTTTTCCCCTTGCCTTGAGGATTTACACCAAGGCAAAAAAGTCAAGCCCCAATATAAAAAACACTGTGGAAATTTTTAAAATCCCTTTCCCCAAATTGTTCTTAAACTTTTTGACTGTCAAGCCAGCCCGTGCTTTCTAGGGCCGAAAAAGGGGATTTATTGCAAACAACTCAAATTTTTGAAAAAAATGCATTTGTTTGCACACAAAAAGATTCTTAAAGTTTCCAAAAAAACACCCCGCGCCTTAGTCTAAGGAAAACTGGTCGATATCCACAAATTAAACAATTTAAAATAAATGTATAAAATATTGGGTCGTGTCGTTAAAATGACTTAATCGCCCTTTTCCCCAAAACTTACAACACCTTTTATGATTTCATCATCGAGGCAAGAACAACTGGGTTTTTATCAGTTTGCCAAAGTTAAAAACCCCTATGGCTTTGGGGGAAGTAAGGGGAAAAACCCGAATTTTAAAAATGGGCCAAAGGTTTTTTTCTTAGAAATTTTGAAATCGGTTGAATTTATTGCCCTCTTTTAAAAGGAACCCCCCAAAGTTTTTTATTTATCGCTTTTTTTTCTATTCTTTTTTTAAGCAAATTTTTGGGCAAATACCGAATTAATTCCGTTTACGGTAAGTAATTTTTAACAATCGAAAAATCTCATAAGATTCAGGTTAGGCGTATCTTGTTTTAAAAACCACAAACTGGGGGCAATTTGAGTGGGTTTCCCCCAGAGGCACTCGCCGTCGCTTTTTTTCCAAGTCAGTTGGAATCTGAATAACACTTTTTTAAATTGTTGCCAAAATAAAAGGAAGTTTGAGAGCATTTCCCAAACCCACTTAAAAATTATGCAAGAGCGTCGGCTTTCAAGATGCCCTTAAATTTCTTGCCAATTATAAAAAAGGCTAAAGATGTTGCGCATTCATAACTAAAGCTTTTGAAATCAGGGTGCAAAAAAAAAGAATGGGGCGAAAAGTTCATAATATTTTAAAAAATAATTTGGGGTTTCAAATTTTTCCCCTTAAAAACAAAAGAGCTTGTATGTGTGATGTATGGGGGGAGTTGGTTGGTGTGAGTGGGTGTGTGTGTTGTGGGGTGTGTGTGTTTTGTGTGTTTGTTGGCGTGCGGCGTGCGTGCGTGCGTGCGTGCTTTCGTGCGGCGTGCGGCGGGGTGTTTTGGGGGTGTGTGTTTTTTTTGGTGTTGGGTGTGTGTGCGAATGTGGGTGAGTCTGTAATTTTAACAATTAAAAGGGCAGGGTTTTTTTGGCAATTCCAAATGAATGTAAACTTCTGTGAGAAAGTTTAAAAAAAAATGCCCTAAGCGAAAATTGGGGGCGATTTTTATCAGTATAAATACAACCAAGAATGAGGAGAATGTGAAAATTATCAAAATTGGCCCCAGAAAGTGCTGAAACTTGCAAAAGGGGTTATTTTCCCGTTTTCTTTTTCTTTTTTCCACAATGTTGGTTTTTTTTTTTTTTTTCCCCCCCCCCCCCCCCCCCCCCCCTCCCCTTCCCCCAAAGCCCCAATTTACAACGGGGACGAGGGCCCAGCTCCCAATTTAAAAAATTTGTCTTGTCCCTTGTCTTTTTCCTCTCTTCTTCTCCCCTTCTCTCTCCCCCACTCTCTCATCCATCCTCACACAAAACACAAAACACACACAACACACACACACCCCCCACACACACCCCCCCCAAAACCACAAACATGCAAGTACACGACCTCTTTCAATTTTTTGCCGTATTTGGGTAAACTTTGGTGTCCCCAAACCCCATAGAAGAAATTTTTAAGAGAATACAAGAGGGGGGAGAGAAAAGGGGAAAAGGGGAGAGAGAGAGAGGGGAGAGGGAGAGAAAAGAGAGAGAGAGAGAAGAGAGAGAAACATTTTACGTGAAGAATACAAAAGTTGAAATTTAAAAGTTTTAAGGAATGTTTGAAATTTTGGGAAAAAAAATCCAAAAAAAGATATACCCGAAACAACTTTTTAAAACTATTTTTACGGATTTAAACAATCAATATGACAGGGGGGAAAACAACGCCAGAGGGCTTTTCTGTTTGTTTTGTTTTGTTTTTTGGGGGTTTTAACCCTGGGAAACCCTCGGAAATTTTATTTAACTGACCAAAAAGCCAAAAAAGAGGACAGAAGAGGGAAAGTTAAAGAGAAGAAAGCAAAATTCATCCCACTGAACAAGAAACCCCCGAAAGAACAGAACAAAAAGAAACACCGCAAAAAAAAAGGGGGGGAAAAAAAAACAAGAAAATATTAACACAGGGACACTTCTAAGGGCAGAAAGAAAAAAAAAAACCCCAAAAAAAAAAAGAAAAAAGCCCCAAAAGAGAGAAAGAAAAAAAACGAAAAAAAAAGGGGAACAAAAATTAAAAGAAGGGAACGATCGACTAAATTGGAAAACGCACACATGCACACGGACACAAAAAAAATTTCCCCGGGGGGGCAGATTTAGAAAACGAACGGGTTCGCACCCCAAAACCGAAAATCCCAGAAAAAAGGTTTTGGGGGTGGGCGGCCCCATAACTTCCACCCCCCCCCCCCCCACC
>CM031614.1:73514530-73542030 GCA_018398815.1 Conus ventricosus
GAGAAGACAGACAGACAGACAGACAGAACAGACAGACAGACAGACAGACAGACAGACAGAGACAGAGAGACAGAGAGAGAGAGAGTTGTACAACATAAAGATATTTCCTTTCTGAGTGAAAATTAAAGAATGAAAGTTCAGACGACTTCTCCTGCCAATCCGATGAAAGCACTAACATTTTTTTTTTGGGAGGGGTGAGGGAGGGGGGGGGGGGGAGAGATGAGAGGAGGAGGGTCTTCTCCTGCCAATACGATGAAAACACTAACATTTTTTTTTTCTTTGGAGGGGGTGAGGGAGGGGGGGGGGTAGATGAGGGAGGAGGTGGCCTAATTGCTCAAAACAATGAGCAATGACGTCCTGTCGATCGCTATTCCACGAGGGCAGATATTCATCTTGTTTCTGTTGAAGATAAGGTGGAATTTTAAACGGAAAAAAAAGCTATTATTTGCCATCTTTGTTTCTTCTGCCGTAAATATCCATACACGTCCAGCCAGAACATTTGCCAAAATTCGTGAACTTTAAGCGATTAGTTGCAAGAACCACCGACTTTTGCCTCTTGCTAACTCTTCAAAACAACATTTGTCTTGTTGATACGGAAGATGAAGTGGGTTTTAACGGGTGGAGCTGAATCAGACTAAAGTTTGTGTAACAAGTTTTTTCCCATTCAATTTTTTGTCACTTTTCTTGTTATGTATTGATAGACGTGTCGGCGCACGTGATTGGCCAAGTTGTGTAATCCTCAATGCTATTGTTAGTAATCAATAGGGTCGTTCACCTCTATGCTCTGAGTGTCGTGCGTTCGGTTACATTTTGTTTGAGCTTTGCGATTATGAACAGAACAGCAATGTATGGAAGAATGGCAGGTTCAGTAGATGACTTTATTTATTTATTTGTCTCATTTCTTTCTTTTTATCGAGGGGGTTGGGGGTGGGGGTGGGGGGTTCGAATTCTTTTATTGCTTATGTATTTGTTTGTTATCTATTTCCTTGAATTGATTTAACCACAAAACCAGTCATTTTTCTGATGAACATAGACATCCGTACACTGTAATTTAAGATATTCATCAACTGTTATGGAACGCAGCGTTTGTTTGTTTGTTGTTGGTTTGGTTTGGTTTGGTTTAGTTTGGTTTTTAATGCTCACGTAACCACTGGCCTTTGTAGTGTGTTTATCATGTAAGTGTGTCTGTGAGTTCTCATGTTACTTATAAACCTTTTTCTTGGAAGCACTTGGCAATGTTCAACAAAGCTACTTGAATGGTGGCATGAAAATAAATTCATTCATACATGTATACTTCGTCAAAATTCCCCGAACGGAAAATTTGCATCAATAATGCAATTAATCGTTACTATCTAATAGACGATGCTGGAAAATCTGCAAGGGAGGTAATCTGTGTTGGAGCTTGTGTCAGCATGACAAAACATGGGGTGTAAAAGAGTGTACCTTTCATGCAGACAATCAGTATCCCGATCAATATCATGGCGTGCATTTCAAATCAGATGTTTGGACCTGTAGATCTATTCATTTGACCCATAAACTGAGGAAAGGTAATTCTATTTGCAATGGAAAGACAGGTGTTACCCCCCCCCCCCCCCCCCCCTTTTTTCCGAAACAGGTCTATTCACCACAAAAGGACACCCCCAGTGAGGCAAAGGTGTAAACAACTATGCCACTCAAGGACTTTGAGTTCACTGGGCAATCGTGTAGCAATGGTTAGCGTCGCAGATTCTCGGCTGGGAGGTCGTAGGTTCGATTTTCGTGAAAGGCATTTATGCTGAGGGAATTTTTTTCTTTTTTTTTTCTTTTTTTTTGGGGGGGGTGGTGGGTGGGTGGGTGGGGTGGGGGGAGAGGGTTATGACTAGCTCTGACCCAAAGCCGAGTTTGCTACGGGCTCAGTCAGGAAGACTGAATCCATACACAGTCGGTCGAGTTTCATCCGCTTCATGTCCCAGACTACTGCTCCAGTTTCCTGTCCAACACTGCAGGTGTCTGTATCTCTCGAGCCTGGCTGGCACGGCCATATGTCATGACAGTTAGCTTAGAGTACATCCCGAGTACATCCCTGTGGTTAAGCGGCCCCAGTCCTGAATGGAACTCTATACCAATATCTTCATCATCCTCAAACTCGTCGATCAGCAAAAAAGAAAAAAAAAGAAAGAAAGAAAAAAAGAAGAAGATAAAAGGCAAGAAAAAGCCAAACACTTTCGAGCTGAATGTAATGGCCATCATTCTGGCAAAAGCCGAACAGCAGGAAGCCGGGCCCAGTTTCGCTAAATTCCTCCACCGCCTGTAACATGTGCGTCCGACTGTGAGCTGTGTGCTGAAAGATGGGTCTCCACTCGTTGGGTCTCCACTCTCTTCGCCGGGACATGTTTCTAACAAATGACTTGTTTGTCTGCTCGTTTGTCGAACCGACCGGAGATTCCATCAGTTATCGCCATGTATGTTCTGGCCCACAGTTCATTTCAAAATCTCTGGAACGCCATGAGGCGCACAAAGAACGAAAAGAATTTCTCACGAAGAACTGTTTCATACAATAATAACAGAGTAGTGTAGGTAAGACTTCCTATATGCCTTGGTCGAGGATGCCTAAGATACTCACGCAAAAAAAACCACACACACACACACACACGCACGCACGCACGCACGCAAGCGCGCGCGCGCGCACGCACGGCACGCACGCACGCACGCACGCACGCACGCACGCACGCACGCACGCACGCACGCACGCACACACACACACACACACACACACACACACACACACACACACACACACACACACACACCATTTTAGCAGTCAGTGACCAATTTCATTGTCTTTGTTTTGCACAGTCGACTAGGCAGAGTGCAAAAACAACAATAATAATAATAATAAAGAAAATTAATTTTTAAATGCAAGCTGATCTTTACGCTGCCGGAAAAGCATCTACCACGAAGTGACCATTATTATTATTATTATTATTATTATTATTATTATTATTATTATTATTATTATTATTATTATTATTATTATTGGTGTTGTTGTAGTTGTTATTGTTATCATTATTATCATTTATTATCATCATCATCATCATCATCATCATCATCATCATCATGATTCATATTACTGGTATTATAAACAGTAAACAAGTGGGTATTTTTTGCTCCCATAAGGAAACCTAACACAGAGTAACTTTATTCAAGACTGGCACAGCCTTTTAAACTTGAATAAAGTCAGACAAATACATAGACGAACAATCTAATAGTGGGGGAAAAAAACAAGCGCAGGCCAACAACTGAATTGTCTTCATAGTAATGACTTGGCAAAGATTTGGACTTACGGAGGGGGGGGGGGGGGGGGGTTTGAAGATGGAGAAACTGGGAGCATGAAATTAAGAAAATATGTTACAGATGTGAAAACTCTTCACTAGCTGCATAAGGGAACCATCGCCATCCCTTTGAAGGCAGATATATTGTATTGCCTGCTCCGAGGCCTTTCGTCCGCTGGTCTGAACTCATCAGGGAGACACGGCATGTGTGTCTGCGCTCCTGGCGTCAAATAGAGACACACCACAGTCCATAATACTGTGGTGTTCTCACCACCAAGGGTGCAAAAAAGAATCCAATAGCACCCCCAGAGCAGCCAGCGAAGAGTAGTAAATGAAACCAAACGAAAGTGGCCAGGAGCGCAGACACAACCAGCCGTGTCTCCCTGATGAGTCCGACCCAGCGAACGAAAGGCCTCGGAGCAGGCAATACAAATATATCTGCCTTCAAAATGGGATTGCTATGGTTCCCTTATGCAGCTGGTGAAGAGTTTTCATATCACTAACATAATTTCTTAATTTCATGCTCCCAGTTTCTCCATCTTCAAACTCTCCCCCCCCCCCCCCCCACCGCCCCCCCCCCCTCCTTAAGTCCAAATCTTTGCCAAGTCATTAGTATGAAGACAGTTCAGTTGTTGGCCTACGCTTGTTTTTTTCCCCCACTACTAGATTGTTCGTCTGTGTATTTGTCTGACTTTATTCAAGTTTAAAAGGCTGTGCCAGTCTTGAATAAAAGTTACTCTGTGTTAGGTTTTCTTATGGGAGCAAAAAATACCCCACTTGTTTACTGTTTATCGTTTACTGTTCCCTACCTCATTTCATTTCCGATTTTGTTTTGATAAATTGAGGTTATTTGTTTCTGTCCGTCTGTGTGTTTGTCTTTTGATCTCCCTTTCATCTTTGGGTGGATCCTCAAGCGTAGGCTCAAAGATTGTCCCCTACATTTTATACTATTTGCATAATGCCTTTAGTTTTTCAGCAACTTTTTTTCTCCCCACACTTTCGTTTGGTTTCGTTTACTACTCTTCGCTGGCTGCTTTGGGGGTGCTATTGGATTCTTTTTTGCACCCATGGTGATGAGAACACCACAGTATTATGGACTGTGGTGTGTCTCTATTTGACGCCGGGAGCGCAGACACAACCAGCCGTGTCTCCCTGATGAGTTCAGACCACGCGACGAAAGGCTTCGGAGTAGGCAATACAAATATATCTGCCTTCAAAAGGGATGGCGATGGTTCCCTTATGCAGCTAGTGAAGAGTTTTCACATCTGTAACATATTTTCTTAATTTCATGTTCCCAGTTTCTCCATCTTCAAACTCCCCCCCCCCCCCCCCCCCCCCCCCCCTCCTTAAGTCCAAATCTTTGCCAAATCATTACTACGAAGGCAGTTCAGTTGTTGGCCTGCGCTTGTTTTTCCCCCACTATTTGATTGTTCGTCTATGTATTTGTCTGACTTTATTCAAGTTTAAAAGGTTGTGCCAGTCTTGAATAAAAGTTACTCTGTGTTAGGGTTTATTATGGGAGCAAAAAATACCCCACTTGTTTATCGTTTACTGTTCCCTACCTCATTAATTTTCATTTCCGATATTGTTATTATAATTATTATCATCATCATTATTAGTATTGTTATTATTATTATCATTATTATAATTATAATTTTACTATTATTATATCGCTATTATCATTATTATTATTACATTATTTTCTGACAGCCAATCCCTTCTTCAATGCTTTACACGCATTAAGGAAGAATCGTATTAGTGCATCTAATGTCTAAACATTTTTAGCAGTGCTTCACACACGAGTTTGAGATGTCATTTTTTTTTTTAGTATTTGACGGTGTTCGCCGACGACGATGAACATCTGTACGGGATATACCGTTTAGATAACGGAAACTCGCACAAAGAATAACAAATTTCTGGGCTACGATGAAAACGTCAATCCCAACATTTATCTCAATCCCAAATACGATTTTATCAACCAAACCCCACCCATTCCATTCCAAACACTTCTGTCCCCGGAAAGCCAGCACACACACACGCGCGCGCGCGCACAAACAAACACACGCATATGCATACACGTACGTACACACAATATCACATACACACGCGCGCGCGCGCACACACACCGACACACACACGCGCGCGCGCGCACACATGCACGCACACACACACACACGCATGCATGCACGCACGCACGCACGCGCGCGCGCACACACACACACACACACCACACACACACACACACACACACAAAGTAACGCTCGCGCGCGCACGCGCCGCGCGCGCAACACATACACACACACACACACACACACACACACACACACAAAGTAACGCTCGCGCGCGCGCGCACGCGCACACACACACACACACACCACACACACCACACACACACACACGCATGCACTCAGAACGCAGGCACGTGCCACGCGCGTTCGCGCGCGCGCGGACACACACACACACACACACACACACACACACACACACACACACACACACACACACACTTTCTCTCTCTGTCTTTCCCTCTCTCTCTCTGTCTCTCTCGTACGCACGTACGCACGAGGCGTTCGCGCGGGCGCGCGCGCGCACCCCCCCCCCCCCCCCACCACACACACAGAGTTTAGCCATAGGGAAAGGTTGCGCTAGGAACCATATTGCTATGGCAAAGGTAAACACTCCGGAAGATACAGTCTGAAAATAATTAAGGGATTTGCCAGAATGTCTGTGATGCAGTAGTGAGCAGTATGGACTTTGGGCTGTGGCACAATGTCTGTGATGCAGTAGTGAGCAGTATGGACTTTGGGCTGTGGCAGAATGTCTGTGATGCAGTAGTGAGCAGTATGGACTTTGGGCTGTGGCACAATGTCTGTGATGCAGTAGTGAGCAGTATGGACTTTGGGCTGTGGCACAATGTCTGTGATGCAGTAGTGAGCAGTATGGACTTTGGGCTGTGGCACAATGTCTGTGATGCAGTAGTGAGCAGTATGGACTTTGGGCTGTGGCACAATGTCTGTGATGCAGTAGTGAGCAGTATGGACTTTGGGCTGTGGCACAATGTCTGTGATGCAGTAGTGAGCAGTATGGACTTTGGGCTGGACGCTTGTGTTTTGAATCCGATCAGAGGCAATCATTTCAGGGATTTTTTTTTCTTTTCTTTTTTGTCTTTTTTGCCCTGGCCGGGTCTACCCGATTTGCATGAGCTACAGGCTCACTTCGGAAGCCTAGAATAACTTTGCTGAGATGGATTTATTTATTAGATGAATATGCCTCTCCCAGTGTTGCTGGAATGTTCTGACCCACTCTGCAGGTATAGGAACCTGGTGGGCTAGGTTGGTGCTGGAATAGAGTACAGCTGCGCCATGCAGTCTGTATAGGTACCTGGTGGGCTAGGTTGGTGCTGGAATAGAGTACAGCTGCGCCATGCAGTCTGTATAGGTACCTGGTGGGCTAGGTTGGTGCTGGAATAGAGTACAGCTGCGCCATGCAGTCTCTGCAGTATAGGAACCTGGTGGGCTAGGTTGGTGCTGGAATAGAGTACAGCTGCGCCATGCAGTCTGTATAGGAACCTGGTGGGCTAGGTTGGTGCTGGAATAGAGTACAGCTGCGCCATGCAGTCTGTATAGGTACCTGTGGGCTAGGTAGTGCGGGAATAGAGTACAGCTGCGCATGCAGTCTGTATAGGAACCTGGTGGGCTAGGTTGGTGCTGGAATAGAGTACAGCTGCGCCATGCAGTCTGTATAGGTACCTCGTGGGCTAGGTTGGTGCTGGAATAGAGTACAGCTGCGCATGCAGTCTGTATAGGAACCTGGTGGGCTAGGTTGGTGCTGGAATAGAGTACAGCTGCGCCATGCAGTCTGTATAGGTACCTCGTGGGATAGGTTGGTGCTGGAATAGAGTACAGCTGCGCCATGCAGTCTCTGCAGGTATAGGAACCTGGTGGGCTAGGTTGGTGCTGGAATAGAGTACAGCTGCGCCATGCAGTCTGTATAGGAACCTGGTGGGCTAGGTTGGTGCTGGAATAGAGTACAGCTGCGCCATGCAGTCTGTATAGGTACCTCGTGGGCTAGGTTGGTGCTGGAATAGAGTACAGCTGCGCCGTGCAGTCTCTGCAGGTATAGGAACCTGGTGGGCTAGGTTGGTGCTGGAATAGAGTACAGCTGCGCCATGCAGTCTGTATAGGAACCTGGTGGGCTAGGTTGGTGCTGGAATAGAGTACAGCTGCGCCATGCAGTCTGTATAGGTACCTGGTGGGCTAGGTTGGTGCTGGAATAGAGTACAGCTGCGCCATGCAGTCTGTATAGGAACCTGTGGGCTAGGTTGGTGCTGGAATAGAGTACAGCTGCGCCATGCAGTCTGTATAGGTACCTGGTGGGCTAGGTTGGTGCTGGAATAGAGTACAGCTGCGCCATGCAGTCTGTATAGGAACCTGGTGGGCTAGGTTGGTGCTGGAATAGAGTACAGCTGCGCCATGCAGTCTGTATAGGTACCTCGTGGGCTAGGTTGGTGCTGGAATAGAGTACAGCTGCGCCATGCAGTCTCTGCAGGTATAGGTACCTCGTGGGCTAGGTTGGTGCTAGAATAGAGTACAGCTGCGCCATGCAGTCTGTATAGGTACCTCGTGGGCTAGGTTGGTGCTAGAATAGAGTACAGCTGCGCCATGCAGTCTGTATAGGTACCTCGTGGGCTAGGTTGGTGCTAGAATAGAGTACAGCTGCGCCATGCAGTCTCAAGACACAATGGAACTCTACAGCATCATTCCATGATCTTCATGCTCACGGTTAAAAAAAAAGTCTCGAGTTCTGTGGCCCTTCAAACTCCACTCTGTCATTTTCTCCGATGCTTTGGCAGTACTGCAGGCTTTTACAATCCTCGAAACAAGGAGCTCAGCTCCCTTGTCTCTGTCCTGGCCACTCTGCAGCAGTCCACTGAGAACACTGCAACATGTATGGCAATGAGAAAGCTGGCCAACGGGCAAAGGAGGGAGAAGGACAGCAGCCCCACATGGAGCAGGAAGTCTTTGAAGAAGCGAAAAGCACTATCAAGGAGAAGCAGAAAAGAAATGGCTTGAGCAGCACCCAGACTTCAACAAGGATGCGTACTAGCTTCTGCCCAGAGCAGACGAAGTGAGCACTGTGAGACTGAGGGCAGGGCACTTCAGACTCAAACATCACATGTTTACAAAATTCTACAGTGGCGAGTCTTCAAGGTGCCCATGTTGTACAGCCCCAATGACTATGGGGCACTTCCTGCAGGATTGTCCCACACATAAAAAGCTAAGAGCAGAGACTTACGGACACATCGACGAGGGAGAAGCTCTATGGATCTCGGAGGGCCTCCACCGTGCAGCAGCCTTCGTCAGTGCCTCTGGGGTTCCTGTTTTGGAGTACGAAGAAGAACGTAGTCTACTCTTGTGCTGGCGTGGGGTTTCGATTTCTCATTAACGCCCATGCCCTTTGTGTGTACATGAAAAAAAAAAGTTGTCGGTATCTGCAAATTGATGGGAATTGTCACTGGATGGATTGTCGTGGCGCCCTGAAAAGACTAACTCTGACTCAAAACGGATCCGGATCAACGACACAGTTGTCCTCATAGACATCTCGCACTGCGTACGTTGGATCAGAGACGGCACCACTCATATCACGAACTGCCTCATGACCCGAGATCAGTGGCTCCCTGTTGAGCAGACAGCCTGGGCGTGGCTATGTGTAGTCATATCACGAACTGCCTCATGACCCGAGATCAGTGGCTCCCTGTTGAGCAGACAGCCTGGGCGTGGCTATGTGTAGTCTAGCCGGTGTAACGCTAGAATGACTGTACGCAAGAAAAGCTGCCAAAGTCCGAGTGGCGTTGACTGGCTCACATTTTGAACACTACCGTTGAGTCCGTAGTGTGTGCCACTGCTGTCTGAACACTACCGTTGAGTCCGTAGTGTGTGCCACTGCTGTCTGAACACTACCGTCCGTAGTGTGTGGCCACTGCTGTCTGAACACTACCGTTGAGTCCGTAGTGTGTGCCACTGCTGTCTGAACACTACCGTTGAGTCCGTAGTGTGTGCCACTGCTGTCTGAACACTACCGTCCGTAGTGTGTGCCACTGCTGTCTGAACACTACCGTCCGTAGTGTGTGCCACTGCTGTCTGAACACTACCGTCCGTAGTGTGTGCACTGCTGTCTGAACACTACCGTTGAGTCCGTAGTGTGTGCCACTGCTATCTGAACACTACCGTCCGTAGTGTGTGCCACTGCTGTCTGTGCCACTGCTGTCTGAACACTACCGTTGAGTCCGTAGTGTGTGTCACTGCTGTCTGAACACTACCGTCCGTAGTGCGTGCCACTGCTGTCTGAACACTACCGTTAGGTCCGTAGTGTGTGCCACTGCTGTCTGAACACTACCGTCCGTAGTGTATGCCACTGCTGTCTGTGCCACTGCTGTCTGAACACTACCGCGTAGTGTGTGCCACTGCTGTCTGTGCCACTGCTGTCTGAACACTACCGTCCGTAGTGTGTGCCATTGCTGTCTGAACACTACCGTTGAGTCCGTAGTGTGTGCCACTGCTGTCTGAACACTACCGTTGAGTCCGTATGTGTGTGCCACTGCTGTCTGAACACTACCGTCCGTAGTGTGTGCCACTGCTGTCTGTGCCACTGCTGTCTGAACACTACCGTCCGTAGTGTGTGCCACTGCTGTCTGAACACTACCGTCCGTAGTGTGTGCCACTGCTGTCTGAACACTACCGTCCGTAGTGTGTGCCACTGCTGTCTGAAACACTACCGTTGAGTCTGTAGTGTGTGCCACTGCTGTCTAAACACTACCGTCCGTGTGTGTGTACCACTGCTGTCTGAACACTACCGTCCGTAGTGTGTGCCACTGCTGTCTGAACACTTTCCGTCCGTAGTGTGTGCCACTGCTGTCTGAACTCTACCGTCCGTAGTGTGTGCCACTGCTGTCTGAAACACTACCGTCCGTAGTGTGTGCCACTGCTGTCTGAAACACTACCGTTGAGTCTGTAGTGTGTGCCACTGCTGTCTGAACACTACCATCCGTAGTGTGTGCCACTGCTGTCTGAACACTACCGTTGAGTCCGTAGTGTGTGCCACTGCTGTCTGAACACTACCGTCCGTAGTGTGTGCCACTGCTGTCTGAACACTACCGTCCGTAGTGTGTGCCATGCTGTCTGAACACTACCGTCCGTAGTGTGTGCCACTGCTGTCTGAACACTACCGTTGAGTCCGTAATGTGTGCCACGCTGTCTGAACACTACCGTCCGTAGTGTGTGCCACTGCTGTCTGAACACTACCGTCCGTAGTGTGTGCCACTGCTGTCTTAACGGCGTGTGCTCACATCACTATTCCAACATGTGCGGTCCAAACAACCTTAAAGCTAACGAACACTAGCCACTGGCGCTAACGCTTTCTCTCTCTCTCTCTCTCTCTCTCTCTTCTCTCTCTCTCTCTCTCTCTCTCTCTCTCTCTCTCTCTTTTCTCTCTCTCTCTCTCTCTCTCTTCTGCTTCTGCTTCTGCTTCTTTTCTCTCTCTCTCTCTCTCTCTCTCTCTCTCTCTCCTCTCTCTCTCTCTCTCTCTCTCTCTCTCTCTCTCTCTCTCTAAGTAGAAACAGGTCTTTTCTGGGATATGACATCATCAATGAACTATGAACTGATCCATCATTTTGATAAACATAATATTGAATGCATCTGGATAGAGTTTCGTTTAAAAAGGGACTAAAACCGATATTAGTAGGCTTTTTATATAGAAACCCTGATGAACGCGTGGAATGGTATGATAGATTCGAAGCAATGATGGAAGATGTTCAGATTATTCACGATGTTGTATTGCTTGGTGACTTTAACATTGATTTACTTAAGCCTCATGATAAATGGAAACGAATTTTTGAATCATATAACTTAACACAACTGATAGAACGCAACAAAAATAACGCTACAGTCTGAAACACTCATTGATCATATATATGAAAAACAATCCAACAAATATTACAGAAACTTCCGTACCAGTTTATGGTCTCAGTGATCTTTTTCCGTATGCTTAACTTGGTCCCAAAAAAGGCGTAAAAATTTCCCTAGATGTAGCCACAAATGCATTTCTTTCCGTAGTTATAAAACCTTTATTCTGACGTTTTCTTCATGATTTAGGGTACGCAGACTTTTACAGTGTTTTTCAGGAGACTGATCCAGACAAAGCTCTCGAAGCTTGGTATAACATATTTGTCCCTATTTACGAAAAAACATTGTCCCAACTAAGATCAAAACGTGTCAAACCCAATGGAAAACCCCCGGGGTTTAATTGATGAAATTAATGCTGCTATTAAAATTCGTGAAAACTTGTTACAGTCAACAGGAAAAGATGCAAAGTTTAAGAAACATTTGAAACAAAGTTACAGCTATAAAAAGGTCTGCTCTTAAAAAACATTTTTAGCGACCTTATTTCATCGAAAAAAGATTCAAAATCGATCTGGAAACCCATTAATTCAATTATCTGGTAAATCGTCAAACAAACAGCTCCATAAATCTTTAATTCTGTCTGCAGATAATCTCAATAAACACTTCTCTACCATAGTCAAAAAGACTATTAAAAACTGATTGTACTAAATTTAATGAACTGTTGCTACAAAGGGAGAATTTTGTGTACTAGACAAATAGGGTCCAGACTTGTTTTTCAGTTTAATCAGTGTACGCGAGGTGTGTAGAGAACTTAATTCATTGAAGGAATTAAGACCCGGGGGAAATTAGATAATATAGATAGCAAATTTTAAAAATTTCCGCACCTATTATCTCTGATAGCCTTATTTATATTTATAACCTTTGTATTTCAGAAATGCTATTATTCCACAATATTTTAAAGAAGCAAAAAGTTTTGCCATTTTTAAAATCTGGTGCCCCACAGGATCCTTCGAACTACAGACCGATTTCCATTTTGTCTAATTTGTCTAAACCTTTAGAAAAGCACCTTAAGCAAACTTTCAAAGGCATTTCGTTACACATAAATTATTTCATTCAATTCAAGCGGTTTTAGAGAAAATCATTCATGTCAGGGCGGTTCTTACCAATCTAGTAGAACAGTGGCATTTAAATATCAATGATGATCTTCTCACAGGAACGATATTGTGGACTTTGCTAAAGCCTTCGGTGTTTTTAACCATGATCTCCTCTTAAAAAACTTACTTTGTTGGTTTAACTCCAAGTCTGTCAATCTTCTCTCATCTTTTCTGTCAAAAAAGAAGGCAGATAGTTGTTCAAGATATGAAAAACATCCACTTTCATGCAGTCAATTTCGGTGTGCCTCAGGGTTCAGTCTTAGGACCAATATTATTTACAATTTACATAAACGATCTCCCTCTTTACATTTCCTCTTTTGTGAACTTTTTCCGCTGGTGAACCCCCTTACACAATAAAGGGGAAAAAATGCAGATGTAGTGTGCGCAGACTTACAAATGACGTTGACAGGCTCATAAAATGGACAGGAACTCAATCATATGGCACTTCATCCTAAAAAATCTAAATTCATGTTAATATCAAAAGGCAAAAAGCGACAAATATCAAAGATGATCTTAAGGAATTAAGATACATGATAACGTATTAGTTGAAGTAAGCTCTCAAAACTACTTGGTCTTATTATCGACAATAATTATCCTGGTCGAATCAGCTTTCGACGTTATCAAAAAGAAAATCGAAAAAAGTCTTTCAGCTTAATAGAATCAACATTTTTTTGGATCAAACACACTCGGAAATTATTTTTTCATGCTTATATTCAAAGCGATGTGGACTTGCTTAAACCCGTTGGGATTTAGCTAGTAAACCTCCTTAAGGCATCTTGAAAGTCTCTACAGACGCTCTTTTAAAATTTACTTCTTAAATCTTCGTCTCTGGAAATAAGTGATTATAAAGAACTAAACATCTTGCCTTTTGAATTTAAATGTTCTTCAACAAAGCTGTCTTTATGTTTAAGATTATGAATAACTTGCACCATTCTATCTCCCAGAGAAATTTCCCCTACGAGAGTTTTGTAACAAAAACACGATATTTATCCCTCGTCCAAGAACTGATCTCTTTATGACATCTTTTATCTATTCAGGAGGAAAATTATGGATTGAAATCCAGAATACATAAAAAACAAAAATAGTTTATTATCTTTCAAAAAAGCATACCACAGATATTTAATGGAAAAGTTATATAAATGGTTGGTTTCTTTCAGTTGAGACCTGAATTTAATGATACAATGTTTACCTTCTCTTTTAACTCCCCCCTCTCTCTCTTCCCCCCCCCCCCCCCCCCCCCCCCCCCCCCCCTCTCTCTCTCTCTCTCTCTCTCTCTCTCTCTCTCTTTCTTTCTCTTTTGTACCTTTTTTGTTAATGTTAAATGCCATTTCCTTGCTTCTGCCTCCGCTTCCTTTCTCCTCACTCCGTCTCTCACTGCTATTTTTTTAACTCTCTCCTCACCCCCTCTCTCTCTCTCTTCTCTCTCTCTCTCTCTCTCTCTCTTCTCTTCTTATGCCCCCCACCCCACCATATCCCACCCTTCTGTCTGTGTTCATCTTGTACATTTGGTTTGTTGCATTTGGTAGTATTATATTTCAGAATTTGTATTTTTCTTTCTTTTCTTTTGGCCCCCGGGGGGCTGGGTGTAAAAAAAGCAGTTATGCTTTCTCCACTACCTCTGAAATAAAATTCGTTCGTTCGTTCGTTTCTCTCTCTCTCTCTCTCTCTCTCCTCTCTTCTCTCTCTTCTCCTCTCTTCTCTTCCCCTTTTTATAAGAAAAAAAGCCGATGAAGAATGCCCCACAACTGCAGTTCTCTCAGTTCCTCAGGGTTTGTTTCTTCTAATACGGAATCTCCTCAGCCGCATTGATGTCGTTTCTCCTGCCTATCGGAGTGATCAGGGTAGCGGATTAGGCCTGTTGCTAAGAGTTCTCCCAGCGAACATACAGTGATTTACAGCGTATGCGGACAATAGTACCAAAGGATTCGAAGCTAACACTGTCAGCGGTGCGGTGGTACTTTTAGGCGGGGTAGAATGAGCATTGTGTTTCACCGCGGAATGAGGTGCGTGGGCGTGACGCCACAGCGGGCAGCGTAAAAGATGAGGCAGAAAAGACAAAATGGAGGCGATGACCACACACCAGCCATTCAAGTCAACCTGGCGGCACACCAAGGCTTCATGCGCCAAGGCTTGCATTAAGGAGTGGAGTATTTATAGACAGGCACAATTAAAATGGTGCCCTTGTTTTTCTTAATTTATATAAATGACATAAGTAGAAATCTCTCTCCTGGAACTACTATAAGGCTTTTTGCAGATGACAGCTTAGTATATAGAACAATCAGAAGCAAGAATGATACACGCATTCTACAAGAAGATCTAAACGCTTTACAAGAGTGGGAAAGAACTTGGAAAATGGAATTTCATCCTCAAAAGTGCCAAGTGTTGCGTATATGTAACAAACGCTCACCAATTAGATCAGATTATTCTATCCATAATACTATTCTTAAGGAAACTAATGCTGCAAAATATTTAGGCGTGATTATAGATAGTCGTCTCAAATGGAAAGAACATTACAATTTAGTATGTAAGAAAGCAAATAACATCTTAGCTTTCTTATACAGGAATATCAATGACTGCCCCCAAAAGGTTAAAGACGACTGCTACAAAACACTGGTTAGACCAGTACTGGAATATGGTTGCTCAGTTTGGGATCCTTACCATCTAAAGGACATTGATAACCTCGAAAAGATTCAGAAGAGAGCAGCACGGTTCGTAACAGGGAACCACATCAGAGAAAAGGGGAATACTAGGAAGAACATGAGGAAATTAGAATGGAAACCCTTAGAAGAGAGAAGAGCTTTTATCAAACTTAACATCTTCTTCAAAGGCAGAGCTAAAGTAATTGATATTCCGATGGAACAACTAGTATTGAATAAAAGTAGCACCAGGAGTGGCGGTCAATGTTATACCATATCCCGCATCAAATATTGACACCCACTTACATTCATTTTATCCTAGTTCTGTACGGCTGTGGAACTCACTGCCGGGTGCCATCAAGATTGCCACAAATGCAATCTCATTTAAAAAACAAATTTTTTGATACGTCAGTTTTGAGATCTGCATATTGACGATTTTCTATTTTAACTTCCCCAGATATTTTACCGTTACCTGGGCCTGAATTTGGCCATTGCTTTTAACTTCTTGAATGTCGAGTGCGACCCCTTGTTGTCAAATTTGCTCCAGGGGCCAACAGTCTGAGTCGTACTATTTTATGTTATTTTATTTTACTTTTTAACATGCGCGCTGGTGACCTACTCGTTTTTGAGTGAACCAGTATTTTAGGAAGCAGAAGAAGAAGAAGAAGAAGTGTTTTGAGAAATTTTGTTTGTTTGTTTTAGTTTCAGTTTCATCAAGGAGGCGTCACTGCGTGTGGACTAGTCCATATACGCTACATCACATCCGCTAAGTTTTGAGACCACACTGCGCATGATTTGAAGCCGATGGATAAATGAGTTAACAACAAAAGATGAGACGATTGAAGAAGAGGGTCTCGTGGCTACGACTCAGCGGATGTCTGACCTACGCATTAGCCCAACGCGCTGGTCAGACCTTGAATACCTACCTACCATTTTTTTGTTTTGTTTTGTTTTAGTTGTGTCTGAAAGTGGATTTATTTATCTTCTTTCACATGTTCATCAAGGTACAAGCTAGGTGGTTTCAAAATTAAAATGAAAGGAATGGGATTATTTTGGAGAAACCACCTGGCGCAAAGATAAGGTCATGGGTGAGTGAGAGGGTCTGAACTGTGACGTCAGCAAAGAGGAAGGCGCAAAGATAGGGTCATGGGTGAGTGAGAGGGTCTGAATTGTGACGTCAGCAAAGAGGAAGGCGCAAAGATAGGGTCATGGGTGAGTGAGAGGGTCTGAACTGTGACGTCAGCAAAGAGGAAGGCGCAAAGATAGGGTCATGGGTGAGTGAGAGGGTCTGAATTGTGACGTCAGCAAAGAGGAAGTGCTTGTAGTGGAAGATAGTGAATGTCATCAGTGGAAATGAAGAAGAAAGTGAAATAATTGGTGTGGGTTGTTCTTTTGATCAATCATTAATTTGATATCAAATACTGGCTCAAACTTATGCTTGGCCTCTAAAAGCTTGCATGAATGATGTCATCGGTGGAAATTAGTAAAATTTAAAACACCAACAATAACAACCAAACAAACAAAACGTGAAATGATTGGTTGGAGGCTGTTCTTTTGATCAATCATCAGTTTAACATCAAACTTTATGCTAAGCCTAAAAAACGCTTACTTGGGTTATACAGTGATTTAGAGCAAAATCGTAATTGTGGCGTGTTGCCACTGCTGTGCAGGCGTGTTGTCCCGCCATGGCGTTAGGCTGTGCCAGTGGGAACTGCGGCCTACTTACTGTCTGCCGCTTGACGGAACTGAAACTGATGAGCTAGTCACAGACTGAGAATGCTGACACCAGCGTTTGTCAGTCCCTGGCTTTTGGTGCCAGTCGATTTGGAACTTGTCAGCAGCCATTAATTTGGAGGTATGAGAGTGAGGCCTGTCTCACCATGGAAGAAAAAGAAATGTACCACTTGAATATGTTGTTGTTGTCTTTTGTTGTTGTTGTTGTTGTTGTTTTTGTTGTTGTTTCCTGTTGCCTTGTTTTCACGTCTTCCTGGTGCTTTTTTTCTTTGCTTTATTTTTAAGGGGGCGAGGGTGTCTTTTGTTTTGTCACTTAAAGGTTTTTGTGTTTGTTTGTTTATCTATTTGCTTGTTTTTTTTTCGGGGGGGGGGGGGTGTACTTTTTAGGGGGAAGGGAGAGGTAATGAGAGAGGGGGAGGAGGGCGGAGGCGGGGGATCAGTAGAGGTGTGTGTGTGTGTGTGTGTGTGTGTGTGTGTGTGTGTGTGTGTGTGTGTGTGTGTGTGTAGGTAACATTATCCCCAAACGGTGTAACCATGTAAAGATTTGTCAGGTGTTTTTTTTTCTCAGTTCTTTTCTGCTGTACCAGTCACACATACTATCCTCCGTTTAGAACGGACCGATGAAAACAAGTCGCTTCGTAAATGTTTGTCTTGGCTCACGACCCAAGCCTGATCAAGTTCGACCTGCTCTGACGTACCTTAACCTTTACCGGATGACGTTTTTGACTACGCAGACTTGATCGTGCGGGTCGCCCAAGGCCCACACATTTTGTCAAGGTTTTCCTGTTGTTTATCCGTATTCAGATCGTGTGAGACCCACACCTGATAAAGAGCGGTTCAGCAACTTCTTCCTCACCCGATGGCGTGGGTCATGTGCGACCCATTACAATGTATAGGTCCTGGGGGAACCTGACTAAATACGCTGATAACTGATTGTGCCCATATATGAAATTTATGTGACCAACGGCTATTAAGATCGTTGACAAAGTCCTAAGATTTCGTGAGCACAGCTTTATCCTTTCATAAGATATGATGTTTGTATTGAGTCACTGGGTCGTGGAAGACCCAAGAAGCACGGTGAAGGTTTAAATTAACATGAAACGATTTGTGGAGCAGGGCCTTTACGTTAATGTTTTTATGACTTGCGAGAATCACATGTAAAGGTAGCGTTTTTTTTCTTTTTTTTTTTTTTTTTTTTTACTCATCTGTCTTTGCTTTGCCTGTGTTCTGCTTGAGATCTGTTGTTTTGTTTAACCTAGATATCTTCGCCGAAAAAGTGTTGTTTTCATCCGTCATTGTTTTGTTTGTTTGTCTGTGAGCACGATTGCTTACTTAGATGCTCCCGCGTCTTGCGACGCATGAGGCAGTCAAGGCGCTCCACTGTGCACGGTCCTCAGCCAGTTTGCTAGTGTCACTCCATCCTCTGTCAATGAGTCTGAGGTCTCTCTCCACTGTCTGTCGCCAGCTCATCCTGGGTCGTCCTCTTTTTCTCTGGCCTGCTGGGGCCCATTTAATGGCCTGGTTTGCAGGTCTTGAAGAGGGTAATCGTAAGACATAATCCAGCCAGACTGAATGGAAAAAAAAACCTGCATTACCGATTGTGAACAAACTTGGTGGAAAGACAGAATGTGACCCGAGAACGAACACTCTTTGAATTCGGATGCAATGACGGATCAAAGAAGCGATCCAGGATCGGTTGACCTTGACAGGGGTCTGCGCTCTTCCTAACCTCCCTCTAATATCTTATGTTGTCTGGTGCCGGCACCGTCTTAGTGTCTCCAGTCACCAATACTGAGAGACAGTACTTCGACACTGCTTATCCTTGGTTCCAGACCACGTTCTACGCGCTTTGCTCGTCCACACTCTTATTTACACGACGGGCTACCCATGCTATCCACAGCTTAGAGCTGACTGAGGAATAGCCGACTGGCGTTCATTATTCGTTTCCCGCGTCAGACAGTCGAATACTAATCACTCAGCTTTTCGGTCCTATCGATTTTCTTTTCTTTACATGAATGCTTGCTATCCATAGCAACGGCCAAACTGGCTCTCTGTCTCGATCTTAAACGAGAAAAAAAAATGACTATTCCGCTGAACGAACGAGACAAACAGATTTACGAGACAAAACACGACGCGTTTCGACCTCTTTGGTCTTCGTCAAGCAAGGCAAAACAACATTCAAGATAATGACAACGGAAGAACGAACAATGGACTTATCTCCTCAACTTGAGCGCAAATTGAGTGGAATCATTTGAGGAGATACGTGATTGCTCGTTCTTCGTTTTCAATGTGTTGAATGTTGATTGTCTTGCCTGAAGAAGATCAAAGAGGTCGAAACACGTCGTGTTTTATCTTGGTGGTTTTTTTTGTTATCTTTCGTCTGGCGGAACATTTTGAGACCTAGCTGCTGATGGGATTAAACGTGTGTGCAAGATGTCATGAATGCCTTCACACTCGGAACCTAGGTGTATATAGTCTCATTCGAAAGACTTTTCGGGAAATACAATCAGAACCAATGTTAGCGCCGAAATCCCCATGTACCGATACATCCCGGCGGAGAAGCGAACCCGCAAACCCAGGATCACCAGGATCACGAGTCTGCCGCTTTACCAACTCGGTTATTCCGCCCCTAAATCAAGCTAGACTTGTTATCAACAGTTTCAAAGAAATGCATATTGCGTGTGTGATAACTTGTCTTTTGCCTATGCATTATTGGGGAGACATTAAGAGTATAACAAAGATTTAAGGCGATAAAGTAGAGACAGTTTTAACCCGTAACATGATCTGGTTATGTAGGAAGCATCATACACAGTACTCCGCTTTTTAGGTCAGGTCTAGAAATGTCTGAGTATCAAAGAGTTTCGCAGCTTATCCCATATTTAGCAGCTTTTTTTCTCTTTTAAGCCTTTTTCACCCTCCTCTCTTTTCTCTCTCTCTTCTCTCCCCCCTTTTTTCCCCCCCTCTTCCCCTTCCCCTTCTTTCTCTCTTCTCTCTCTTCTCTCTCTCTCTCTCTCCCCGGGTTCGCGCAGAAACCGGGACGAAACAGTGGGGACCCCCGTAGGCCCTGACAGCGTTGACGGACAGTGGAGGGGGGCAGAGCTAGTGGGGGGGAGGAGAAAAGGGAGGCAAAACAAAAAAAAAAAAAATTTTACTTCACACACCAGTCCGAAGGCACCCAGTAAAAAAAACCATACACACTACAAATCCAACCAAAGGAAAAAAAGTAAAATGAAGGTAGGCCACGGCCTTACAGGGGGATCAAAATTTAAAACCCGAACTAAAGAGAACAATAACCAACACCAGAACCCCGACAGGGTGGAGGAACGAGAGGGGAGGAGGGGGAAATAAAAAAAAGAATGGAAGAGGGAAGTGGAACAGAAACCTTTTTTTTGCTGTTGGAATTTGGGGGGATTATTAGATAAAAACGGAACCAGATTTTTTAGAATTTACACTTCTTTTGACTTGCGTTTAACAAAACATTTACTTCTAAATTTTTCGATTTCAATTAAAATTCCGGGATTTTTTTGAAATTACATTGCCCACATAAAAATCCTAGAAGGGGAAAGACCCTCAGGGGGGAACATCCCTGAAAAAAAAGAGTTATTGAATTTTAAATTGGAAAATACTGGGAAAAAATTAAAACTCGTGTAATTAATGAAAATTTTATTGCATTGTGAAAAAACTTTTGTTTTTAGGTAATATGTACTCCAGTAGATAGCCGATATTATTCACAAAGAATCATGCACAGGGGGAACTAATTGAAAATTATTTGAAAAACAGAAAAAGGGGAAATAACTTCCTTTACATCATGGGGGAATCTCAATCTCGAGGGGGGAATGGCTTGAGCACGATGATAAAAAGAGGCGGGAAAGAACAGGACGGATGCAGAAGGCTAAGATCCTCACATAAAGGGTTTTGGGGCAAAAAATTAATAAAATTTTTTTTAACATTTAATGTAACCCCTAAATGGTCTTTGCAGGGAAAAAGTTTGACGATGCATACACTTTTTAATTCCGAAAGGAACAGTGTTATAGTTTACTAAATGTTTTTGTTAAAACTTTTTAGAAAATTTAAACAAGTGTCGATATGAGAGAGTTAAAGCCAGCTACCTTTATGAGGGTTTACAAAGCACACTGTCTAACCCCCAAAGAAACGGGGCAAAAAATTTTACGAAAAGAACTAAAGTGGGATCCCCCAAAAAAAAAAAACCAAATTCCGTCCATAAAGGGAAAGGCGAAACAAAACAAGGCAAAAATAACAGAAGAAATAGAAAGAGATGTAGACACGAGTATAGACAGATTTAATAACTACTAAAAAAGGGAGGGAAAAAACATGTCAAAAAATAGGATAGGAAGGAAAAAAAAAACTAAAAACAAATGGTATTAAAACATGCGAAATCAAAAAGAAAGAAGCACAACAAGCACCCAAAAGCGACATGGGCGAAAAAAAGGATAAAAACCCAAACCATTAAAAAAAAAAAGAAGGGCTTCAGGAAAAAAAAGGATATACAAAGAAACAATTAGAGAAAAGAAAAAACAGTATAAAAAGCAAACATACGACACATAGTCAAAAAAGAAAGACGCCAATGTTTGGGGCACCATAAAAAAATGTTAGAAGAAAAAAACACATTACCCTCTATTTTAAAATACAAGTGGAAAGCACATTTCGAAAGCTTTAATCCACAAAAACAGAAAAGCTAAAAAAGAAGAGAAGAAGGGCCCCAAAAAAGAAGGGTTAAAAAGTAATTCAGTCAAAATTAGACGAAGAAATAAACCCAAAACGAAATAAGATCAGCACGAAAAATTTTTAAAAAAACAAATCACCCGCATTGATGAAATCCCTCCTGAATTTCTCAAAAATAAGGGAAAAATTTAAATCCATTTTTAACGAAATTTTCAATAAATTTATCAAAAATATACTTTTCCCCCTAGAAGGTAAGGGCGGGTCATACCCCTACACAAAAAGGGAGATAAAAAATCCAAAACTAAAGAGGAATACCTTTTATGATCATAAGCAAGATTTACCATCAATATTAAACAGAAGACTATATGATTGGGCAGAAGCAAAAATAAAAAACAGCAAAGAGCAGGCAGGTTCAGGAAAGATTTTCAACAGAGACCATATTTTCCCCACTAAAAATCTATATAATAATGCCTAACGGCGAAGAAAAATTTAAAAGTAGTAGCCTTCATTGATTATAAAAGCGTTTGACACAGTAAATAGAGAAAAATTTTTGGGAAAATTTTAAAAAGAAAAAACAAAATATCTACAGGATTAACATGAAAAAAGCTACAAAAACAGACAACATGTGAAGAAAGGAACTGAACAAAAGAAATTTTTTCAAAACCCACAGGAGTGAAAAAAAAAAGGGTGTTTAAGTCCCCTCTAATTTTTTCATTTCTAATTTTCAGAAGTTTCAGACAATGTCACGCTAAAAGGGAAAACACGGATGTCATTCTTACCCCGGAAAACAAAAAATTTTTTACTTCTATTCGCGATGACATAGCTTTAATAGCCAAAACACCACAGGTCTGCAAAAAAAATTTAAAAACCTACAGGGAACCTCAGACCGCATTGGGGTAAAAGGTTAATCCCAAAAAACAAAAACAGGTCTTTGAAAAGGAGGATACCTTGGCAGACTAGAAAAAAGGAACTACAAAGGGGAAGAAATTGAGGTAGTAAACAGCTACAAATACTTAGGTTTCACTCTAACGACTAAACTCTCAGTAGATATTTCACTTTCAGAATATGCAGGAAGGGCGAAAGGGAAAATAGGTGAAATAATGAAAACAATGTATAGCTTAGGACATTTGGATATAAACATATTTTTTAAGCTATTTGATACACAGGTCAAGCCACTGCTACTGTACGCAGCAGAAGTATGGGGTTTGACTCGTTATTCAGCGGTGGAAAATATACATCTATTCGCATGTAAAAGATACATGGGGGTGGGGAAGAAAACGCCAAACAACTTAGTATACGGTGAACTAGGAAGATATCCGATGAGTATAGATAGTTCAATAAAAGCAATCAGATATTGGTTGAAATTAATGAAGATGACTCCAGACAGGATACCTAGACAGGCATATGAAAGAGAAAAAATAGAAATTGACAAACCACAGAACTGGGCACTGGAAATTAAACGCTGCTTGGATACATATGGCTTCTCTGAAGTTTGGCTGAACGAAGGCGTAGGAAACGAGCAAACATTTATCAAAAACACTAAAACAAAGAATCATAGATTGTTACAAACAGAACTGGCATAACAAAATAGCGAATAGTGAACGATTTACTACATATAATACGTTTAAAACTATACACCAAACTGAAGAATACTTTCGCGCAATCACAATCGCAAAGTTCTGAAAAGCGTTGACAAGACTACGATTAGGAATAAACGAACTGCATGGCAATAAAAAATACATAGACAATGAAGCTATAACAACATGCCCCTTCTGCCCAACAGTAGAAACAGAAATGCACTTCTTAATGTGGTGTCCAAATTACAGGCAATTACGAACAAAATACATTTTCAAACACTTTAGTAACAGAAACGCAATCACATTGGAATGTCTGCTACAAAACGATAACACCGAAACCATAAGAGATATTGCAATGTACATCTTCTATGCCTTAAAAACCAGAGAAACCCGTATGTAATAGTAATACTTATAGGAAGAACAGAAACTCTAATCAGAAAACAAATTATGTTACAATCAACGTTTCAATCAAACGTTTTTGTCATGTTGAAATGTATGTTGCGTACTCCTGTGGACGGGCCGAGGCCTCACAATAAATGGCGCGGCGTGAAAGCGCGCGTCAAGAGTCAAGAGTCAGAGTCTCTCTCTCTCTCTCTCTCTCTCTCTCTCTCTCTCTCTCTCTCTCTCTCTCTCTCTCTCTGTCTGAATGTCTGTCTGTCTGTCTCTCTCTCTCTCTCTCTCTCTCTCTCTCTCTCTCTCTCTCTCTCTCTCTCTCTCTCTCTCTCTCTCTCTCTCTCTCTCTCTCTCTGCAGTAACATTTGTGACAGCTTCATAATTTTCGAAAGAAACGTTGAAACAAAACGAAGACGTAGATGATGTAGTAATGATTGATCCTGATTGCAACAAATCAAAACTTTGGTCAACGGTTCCAATCACTGAAGACGGTCAAGGCCAAGCGTGACGGACAAAACTCTGAATGAAGTGTCCAATTCAAGCCTGTCTGGAATTCATCGTCATCAAGGGCGGTACTCGGCAACAGTGGTCAAAACGAGGTTCTCTGCCCATGTCTGCCTTGAACAGGAACTGTTAATGTCATACGCAAAACCAAGTCCATCAGCATTCACGTGAACATTGTCATGACTTCGACGACGACGACAACGACGACGACGACGAGGAGGAGCAGGAGGAGGAGGAGGACGACGACGACGATGATGATGATGGTGATGATGATGATGATGATGACGATAATGATGATGATGTTGATGATGATGATATGATGATGATGATGATGGTGACCATGATGAATTGATGATGATGATGATGATGATGATTTGATGATGATGATGATGATGATATGATGGTGATGACGATGATGATGACGACGACTACGACGACGACGATGATGACGACGACGACGGTAAAGAGAATGGTGGTTGTTTGCACGGGTGGTGTGGTGGTGCTGGAAATAGTTGTGCGGCTTTGGGAGTTAATATCGTTGCTTCTTTTATTTGTTTTTGCTCGCGTATGTTTGGTGTGTGTGTGTGTGTGTGTGTGTGTGTGTGTGGTGTGTGTGTGTGTGTGTGTGTGTGTGTTTGAGACAGATATACAGACAGACAGATGGTCAGACAGACAGACAGAGAGTGAGACTGAGAGAGAGAGAGAGAGAGAGAGAGAGAGAGAGAGAGAGAGAGAGAGAGAGAGAGAGAGAGAGAGAGATTCTATCAGAGACACAACAGGGATAACCCAACAAACTCAATTCATGCTGTTGTGTTACCTCTACAGGAATCTAGGTCTCAGCCTTTCACGCTGTGACCCTGGATCCTATCATCTTCACACCGGCTGACGAGAGCAGAGCGCAGTTGTTTAGTTCTTTGACAGGGGCATCTTTCCTCGTCCGCCTGATCTTCTCTTCAGGGGTCGAAACATCTGTGATCTGTGCCCACACTGTGCTGACGCATCTCTTGGTTCCAGACTTCATCAAGACGTCGTTGTGTGTGCAAGCATCTGTGTTTTTGTATGTATGTTGAACTTTCGTTTCTTTCGGAAAGAAACGATGGATTCACTTTTCATGAAACAGAAAATGACATTTTGAAAAGATTACTTCACTTTACTCTGCGCTGATGGTTCACAACTATTTCGGTGTTGAGTGTAACGTGTACAAGCAAGTTGTTCTACTGCTGTGCTCTACTTGAAATTCAGCTGGTATTGCCCCCAAAAGGGAATCTGTTTGTGTGATGATGTGTAGCAATTTCGGTGTCCGTGGCACCACCGGTGGAGTAATGTTTGCGGATAGAACTGTGGTTTAGCTAGCGTAAACCAACAGTAGTAGCATGGCGCACGATCGCCATCTCTAATGTAGTTTCGTAGTGAGCGTTGATTCTGACCCGAAGATGACGACAACGTGTGTTTAATCACCCAACTACAACTGTTGATAGCATGTCCGTGTTTGTGTAGGCGAGAGTGAGTAAAAAAAAATAATAATAAAAAAAGATCGTTTTTAAAAGGAATTCTGCAATGCCAGACAAGATCATCATGCTGACGGCACAAAGTCAAGCACGTGAACTATGTGCCTGAAGACAGCCTCTGGCAAGGAACCTTGATGTGACCTTTGAAGTCGCCTTGACCTCAGACAAACTCCTCATTGACACAGCTCAGTGACTCAGCCCTGGTCATCCACCATGAGCCGCACTTCCTTCACGAGGCGTTTCTCCTTCAACGCGGCCCGCAAGAACTCCAGGGAGCACAAGCATCACCCCAACACCTCCTCCTCCTCCTCCGCCTCCGCCCCGGGCGGCAAGGATCCCCCCACCGCTCACCACCCCCACCATGCCTCCCCAGCCCACCACCCCCACAACCCTCACCACAACAGCTTGCAGGACAAGAGGCAGCACAGTCGGCGGAGAACCAGGATGTGGAGAAGGTGAGTGCGTGGAAAAGTCGCCCTAGAGACAGTGGGAGAACCAGGATGTGGAGAAGGTGAGTGCGTGGAAAGGTCGCCCTAGAGGCAGTGGGAGAACCAGGATGTGGAGAAGGTGAGTGCGTGGAAAGGTCGCCCTAGAGGCAGTGGGAGAACCAGGATGTGGAGAAGGTGAGTGCCGTGGAAAGGTCGCCCTAGAGACAGTGGGAGAACCAGGATGTGGAGAAGGTGAGTGTCGTGGAAAAGTCGCCCTAGAGACAGTGGGAGAACCAGGATGTGGAGAAGGTGAGTGCCGTGGAAAAGTCGCCCTAGAGACAGTGGGAGAACCAGGATGTGGAGAAGGTGAGTGTCGTGGAAAAGTCGCCCTAGAGACAGTGGGAGAACCAGGATGTGGAGAAGGTGAGTGTCGTGGAAAAGTCGCCCTAGAGACAGTGGGAGAACCAGGATGTGGAGAAGGTGAGTGTCGTGGAAAAAGTCCGCCTAGAGACAGTGGGAGAACCAGGATATGGAGAAGGTGAGTGTCGTGGAAAAGTCGCCCTAGAGACAGTGGGAGAACCAGGATGTGGAGAAGGTGAGTGCCGTGGAAAAGTCGCCCTAGAGACAGTGCGTGTGGAGAAGGTGAGTGCGTGGAAATGTCGCGGTAGAGACAGTGCGTATATGTCATTTTGGGGGGAAACGTTACATGGATTGGGGAAGTATTATGTTGGCGAAATTAAGTCAGCATATTTCTCCAGAAAACTGATTGGGGCACATGAATATGAACCTCATCAGAAACAACACATAACTGGATTGGTGTAGTGCAGGTGGTGGTGGTGGTGGTGGTGGTGGTGGGGGTGTGAAATTAGATACAGTAGACAATGATCTTTTTACACGCGCATGCATAATACCAACTGTTGGAAGGTAACTCTAGCACTGATGACGATGGTACACACACACACACACACACACACACACACACACACACACACACACACACGCACGCACGCACGCACGCACGCACGCACGCACGCACGCACGCACGCACGCACGCGCGCGCACGCACGCACGCACGCACACAAACACACACACACACACACACACACACACACACACGCACGCACGCACGCACGTACGCTCGCACGCACCAATTACCAATTTATCAACATCTTATTTTTTCCACTGTGGTTATGTCTTTATATATGCGTGAATGTGTACACGTAAGAGACTATTTTTCTTATAATGATTCTGCGGATAAAGAGAATGACTATGAAATGTTAACGCCCCGTTCCTGTCTGCGACATGATGACAGAACTGCTGTCTACTGCTGTCTATGTTGCGTTTAGTTAGACACCCGGCGTTAACCAGGCCTGAGAGATACAGACACCTGCAGTGTTAGTCAGGAAATTTGAGCAACGCTCTCAAATACGCATCCACGAAGAGGACGAAACTCGATCGTGTGACTGCAATCTTCCCATTTGAGCCGGAAGGGGATGGCGAGGAGGGGTTGGAATTGTTTCGTCAGTCAGTGTGCAGAATAGAATCAAGTTAGAAATCGTCAGTACCACCAAAGAGCAGGTAAGACAGTGAGGATAATGTGAGATACGCATGTCTCGATGTCTGTAATAGATTTGGAGATATCTCATAAGATGCACGGCGGAATCGAATGCGGAT
>CM031614.1:73557030-73559674 GCA_018398815.1 Conus ventricosus
AATCAAAGTGGCAATTTCATTTCAAAACATTGCCATGAATCTCCATAAACCAAAGAAAAATGAAAATGTTTAGTAGCGCGTGAATCCGCCCTGAGCCTGGATGACCGCCTCAACCCTGCGTCGCATCCCTCCAGTCAGTCGCCGGATCTGTTGCATCGTCAGTTGCTGCCACTCCTGATGCAGTGCAGCTTCCAGTTGATGCAGATTTTGTGGAGGAGGGTCCAAGGTCTGCAAACGACGGCCAATCATGTCCCAGATGTGCTCCAGTGGATTGAGGTCTGGGCTCATGGCAGGCCATGGCAGGGTCTGCACTGCTTCTTGCTGGAGAAAGCCTGTTACTGCTTGAGCACGATGAGGCCTGGCGTTGTCATCCATGTACACTGGTCTGGTGGCAAGTGGGTGGTTGTCAAAATGGGCACAACGACCGGCTCAAGGACATCTCGGATGTACCGTCCGCCTGTGAGGGTTCCTCGAATGGTAATCAAATCCAGCTTGCAGTCGTGTGAGAGGCACCCCCAGACCATTATGGAACCGCCACCGTGAGGAACAGTTGCCTATATGTTCCTGGGCGCATAGGCTGTATTTGGGCGTCTCCAAACCTTGATCTTCATCAGTGAGTGCAGAGGAATCGGTTTTCGTCCGACCAGGTATCTTTCTCCAGTTACTCAGGTTCCACCCCCGATGTGTGTGATGTGATGATGATGATTGGATCATCATCTCTTGATCATCATCATCATCATCACCCTCGTCGTTGTCGTCGTTTTAAATTCTTCATCATTGTTTTCTTTGCCATCATCTTTACCATCACAGAGATGGGGACTTAAGGAGACGCATTTAGTCTTAAGTAAACGCAAGTTTACGTACTTCCGAAAGTTGGGAGCGGAATAGCTCATTTGGGTTTTAGGGGCGCCGGACTCGTAATCTTGGTGATCCTGGGGTTGCGGGTTCAAACCTCCGCCGGGGCGTTTCGGTACAGGGGGATTTTTCCACGGCCCTTAACATTGGTTCTGACTCCATTTCCCGTACAGTCCTTCGAATGAGACTATAAACCGAGGTTCCGTGTGTGAAACGCACGAATTAACATCTTGCACACACGTAAAACCCCAATCACCAACTTTCGGAAAGAGTAGGCCATTTTGGGGCCGTTGGTATGGATGACACGTTACACACAGCATGCCCCTGCGTGAGAAATGGGAAAGAATGAAGGAAGGAAGGAAAAATGAAGTGATCGATTTTAAAAAACGATACTGACTGGATGACACGTGAAACGACTGAATCAAGCGCCAGCTGGTAGCTCTTCAGTCGGGCACTACCCAGGTAGGCAGCCCGTTGTGTAAATGAGTGCTGATTGTAAAGCGCTTAGAGCTTGGCCTCTAGCCGAGAATAGGCGCTTATAAAATATTCATTATTATTATTATTTTTATTTTTTATTTAATTATTATTATTTTTATTATATTATTAAGTCAGAACAAAGAGAAAGTAAAACAAATGCCCAGCAGTCGCTGTCGTTCGTGACTGGGTGATTTGGCGGGAGTGAGACATAATGCATTAGTGGGATTTTTGGCGGGAGTGAGACATAATGCATTAGTGGGATTTTTGGCAGAGTGAGACATAATACATTAGTGGGTTTTTTCAGTCCTGACTGCCTCCTACTAGACAGCCTCATTTGAACAGGTCACTGGAGCCCAAAGAAGTCTCATATAGCAGCCGAAGAAGCCAAATGTGTAGCCCAAAGAAATCTCATGTTTTGTCTGAGGACTTTCCTTGTTGGCAGCCTGAAAAAGTTCCACCTCACATAAAGCATGGAAACGTTTCATTTAACAACCTATAAAAAAACGTGTAGCGCCTGAACACGTTCCTTGAATAGTCCATAGAGGTTCTGTGTAACAGCCTTAGAGAAACCCCATGGAGCAGCCTAAATAAGTTTCACTTAACAGCTTAAAGAAATCCCTTGTAGCAGCCTGAATACGTTTCATATACAGCTTAAATAAATCCCTGTTGTGGCCTGAATACGTTTCACGTAACGTTAAAGAAATCCCTGTGGCCTGAATACGTTTCACGTAACAGCTTAAAGAAATCCCTTGTTGTGCCTGAATACGTTTCAGTAACAGCTTAACGAAACCCCTTGTTGTGGCCTGAATACGTTTCACGTAACAGCTTAAGAAATCCCTTGTTGGGGCCTAAATACGTTTCACGTAACAGCTTAAAGAAACCTTGTTGTGGCCTGAATACGTTTCACGTAACAGTTTAAAGAAATCCTTGTTGTGGCCTGAATACGTTTCACGTAAAAAGCTTAAAGAAATCCCTTGTTGTGGCCGGGATTACGTTCACGTAACAGTTTAAAGAAATCCCTTGTTGTGGCCTGAATACGTTTCACGTAACACCCTTAAAAAAAATCCCTTGTTGTGGCCTGACGGGTTTTACAGAACAATCTGTGAAATTTTAATATGCGGCCCTGAAGAAGTCTTACACAGCAGCTATAGAATATCTCAGCAACAGCCTGAAGAACAGTTATATACAGCCAGAGAAAATACAGTATAGCAGGATGACTATTATAAAACAGCCTGAAGACATACAGAATACCGTTGCGGAAATCATACAGCAGACTGAGGAAAGCCCAGGTTAGCAAGCGAAGAAGTCTTAA
>CM031614.1:73570746-73580746 GCA_018398815.1 Conus ventricosus
GTTGTTCGGAAAACTGGGCACGTTTATATGCTTTGTCTGTTCTTTGTTCTATCTATCTTTCTTTCTTTCTTTCTTTCTAATTGTCTCTCTCTCTGTGTGCCACCCCAGTGACATAGAACCCATGCCGCTCATTCCGAATCCCGTCCACAGCTATAGTCTTGCCCGTCCCCCTCCCCTTCGCCCCCCCCCCCCTCCCCCCAATGTTCCGGCACCGGAAATCCACAGGAGGCAGTCGTATCAAGTCGTCATGAGGCAACCAACCAGAGGAAACACTGCACGGTTGCCGAGTCACTGGGGAGGTATTCAGTGGTGCCTGTTCTGATTTAACATACGCAGGATACACCCACTAAGCCCCGCACTGATGACAATAATGCGTTAGTCGCCGAGCCAGCGTGAATGCGCTCTCTCTCCCGGAGGGCGCCACCATGTCCGTCCAGCGACAGTACCTATGGTTCTGCCGATACCGGTGACCCCGACAGAACCTCACTTTGTCTAATATTACGATTAGTGGAAAGACGTTAAATGAATGACACACACACACACACACACACACACACACACACACACACACACGCGCGCGCGCGCGCGCGCACAAACACACACACACACACACACACACACAACACACACACACACACACACACACACACACACACACACACACACACACCAACGGTGTAGACGTGGAGAGGACATCAAAACTGAGATCACAATGAGAGCTGGGCATGAAAGGGCTATATCATAATTTGAGACCTTTTTTTTCATGTTGATGGATGAGAATAAGGATGATGAAGAAGATGCTATGGCTTTCCATTCTGGCCTGAGGTTGTGCGACAGGGATGCACTCTACCATTACTTTCATTATGCATCCTGGCATCAACCAGGCCCGAGAGACACAGACACCTGCAGCGTCGCCAGGAAATTTGAGCAACAATCGCAGAAACGCATTCATTAGAGGACAAAACTCGGCGGCGTGGTCCCAGTCTTCCCAGTCGATCCCATACCAAATTCAACTCTAGACAGAAGCCGGTCGAAGCAGAAACATTCCTCAAATAAATGGCAGTGATGGGAATCGTGTTCACGACCCCTCCAGTCCGGACGCTTGTTACTCCGCCCCGGCGGCTGGTTGACGCTGACGACTTTGCCGATCATAATCACAGGCAATGATGTAGAGGGCAGGGCAGCATTCATTGTTTTCTGACCCACCAGACTTGGACGAAGTTTGTACGACCATCAGACAAACCCCTTGCCTGTCAGTAGGCCATGTCTTGGAAACTCTATAAAGTACTGAAGGACGAGGACACTGGACAACACAACGTATAGTCGTCTGCCACTTTATCAGCAAGCGGACTAAACTGGACAACCTGTATTCTCCTTTCCAGTACTTTCCGATTCAGCCAATACTTGAAACAATGCATGATGATGTTGATGTCATCAACAGAAATTTGAAATGGTTGTTTTGCCATATACATGATAATATTGATGTCATCAACAGAAATTTGAAATGGTTGTTTTGCCATATACATGATGATATTGATGTCATCAACAGAAATTTGAAATGGTTGCTTTGCCATATACATGATGATAGAAATTTGAAATGGTTGTTTTGCCATATACATGTTGATGTTGATTTCATCAACAGAAATTTGAAATGGTTGTTTTGCGATGCCAAATCTTCGGCTCTTGCGATCGTTATCCACTCTCGAAAAAAATAACGCTGATCATTTATTTTTCCGTGGCAAATCTTTATAACAAAAATATTGATCTTGTTCAGAGGCCATGTTGCAGAAATCACCCATATGCCAGAACATGTGGTCATCTTTTCAGGGCAACCGCACAGCCCGGTCTATTCTGTGAAGAGAGAAAAAATAGAACACAAAATAACAATACGATGATGGGATCCAAAGCAACACAGTCTTTAGACATTTTGTTTTCACTGATATTTATCAACGAGGTGAAGAAGATCATGATGCCATGAAGGCCCATGGAGGCCCATTCTGGTCAAACACTACAAGACAGGATTGCACTCTGCGCTTCCTTTCACAGACGGGAATTATCTACCTGCATTATCCAGGCCTGAGAGATACCTGCCGTGTCAGTTAGGAAATTCCAGCAGCTCCCTCAGAATTTCACGCATTTAGTGGATGAAAGCTGACCATAATTATTCTGGCAATGCTCTGGAATTCGCTACCTTTCCATCTATATCATGCCCCTTCCTTCCCGATTTTCAAATCTGCACTTGAAACTTATCTGTTTAAATGCCAGTTGCAGAATACCACCTGACATATTACTACATTACTACATGTCACTTGGCATACTTTCCTCGCGTGCGAATGAGCTGTCCACGGGGTTATATAGTGTATGTGTTCGTGTATGTGACGTGTGCCAGTGTGCGTGCGGGCGTGCGTGCGCACGCGCGCGCGCGCGTGTGTGTGCCCTAAGTAGATTTTAGATATTGATTTGTTAGCAGTTGTAAAGCGCCCTGCAGCCTATATTATTAGGACAGGCGCTATAGAAATTGTCCTCATTATTATGATCATGTGCTCCCAGTCTTCCTCTGTTAGACCATGGCACATTGAAGAAGACTGGATGGGAACCAGCCTGGGTGGATTCAGCCTACAGGGGTACAATGGATCTGATGGGAACCGGCCTGGGTGGGATCAGCCTACTGGGATACAATGGATCTGATGGAAACCAGCCTGGGTGGATTCAGCCTACAGGGTACAATGGATCTGATGGGAACCAGCCTGGGTGGGATCAGCCTACAGGGATATAATGGATCTGATGGTGACTCTCTGCTTTTCACGGGCTGCGCCATCAATTCGTAATGTACACGTGGCGGCGAGGGTCCACTTTGCTCCAGCAGGACAAATGGACGCTATTCTTGCAAGAATTGCATGGTGTCATGTCACCCCCCGCTTACCAAGTGTAGGTTGCCATTTTTTTCATTTCTGTGTGGACTGAAAACGAAAATGGGAACGTATAGCTTGGGGAAGTCTTTTCTGACGTTTCTCTCCCAAAAAGGCAATTTCCTGGACGTGTGTGTGTGTGTGTGTGTGTGTGTGTGTGTGTGTGTGTGTGCGTGCGTGCGTGCGTGCGTGCGTGCGTGCGTGCGTGCGTGCGTGCGTGCGTGCGTGTGTGTGCGCGCGCGCGCGTGTGTGCGCGCGCGCGCGTGTGTGTGTGTGTGTGTGTGTGTGTGTGTGTGTGTGTGTGTGTGTGCGCGCATGTGTGTGTTGGGTGTGTGTGTGTGTGTGTGTGTGTGTGTGTGTGTGTGTGTGTGTGTGCGTGTGCGTGCGTGTGTGTGTATGTGTGCGCGCGCTCATGTGTGTGTGTCTGTATGTGCATATGTGCGTGTGTATGTGAGTGAGTGAGTGTGTGTGTGTGTGTGTGTGTGTGTGTGTGTGTGTGTGTGTGTGTGTGTGTGTGTGTGTGTGTGCGTGCGTGTGTGCGTGCGTGCGTGCGTGTGCGTGCGTATGTGTGTGTGTGTGTGTGTGTGTGTGTGTGTGTGTGTGTGTGTGTGTGTGTGTGTGCATACGCGCGCGTGTATGTATATATGTACGCATTAATACACGTGTTTGTCTACGCGTAAGAAAACGACACTATGGGCTGGTGTTGATTATTGGGGATGCCTTATTCAGTCAGAGCAAAACGACACACAAAACATTGGCTGGGTGAAACGGCACAGAGCGAAACGACACCTGAGCTAAATGGAAAGGGCAACTTGCACAACAAAAAAAAAGTGAAACAGAATGCCTTGCCTACTAGCACCCCTATTCCAACCTCCACCCCCCCCCCCCCTCTCTCTCTCGCTTTGTCATAGAAGGGTTTCACTCTACTTTCTCGCCCTCTTCCCCCTCACCCCCCCCCCCCCCCTCCCCAGCTCTTCCCTCCCATACATGATTCTTATCCGCGCTGTATAGAATTCCAGCCTCTTATTCGTTGAGTTCACTTTAAGTTCATCTCTTGCATTGTGATTTATGTCGTAATTTGAGAGAGAGAAAAAGACAGTTTGTTTTGCTGGTAATACACAAGGCCACTTCGTTCACGTCCTCTCGTATGTTTCAGACTTCAGAAGGCTTTATGCTGCATGAGCCACTCATTACGCCACACGGTCTTGGACATCAGTACTTTCCAGCGCATTCCTATGAAGATCTTGTCAGATCAGAGATGTTCCAACAGCTATGATTTACGACTGTCCTCAGGACGTAAATATTTTTCATCTGATCTACGATTTTGTGGGGAAAATCGATCCAGTTTTAAGCCATGCGTAGCATGTCTGGATTTTTGAGGAGGTGGGGAGGGGAGGGGGGGGGGGGGGGGGGGGGGGGGGGGGGGCGGGAAGGGGGCGGGGTACATGCATCGAAAATGAAATCGAGTTTGACCCTTGTAACAGCCCTGATGTAGCCAATGACCTCATCCATTGTATCAGCCCTGATGGTAGCCAATGACCTCATCCATTGTAACAGCCCTGATGTAGCCAATGACCTCATCCATTGTATCAGCCCTGATGTGGCTAATGCCCTCATCCATTGTAACAGTCCTGATGTACCCAATGACCTCATCCATTGTAACAGCCATGATGTACCCAATGACCTCATCCATTGTAACATCCTGATGTACCAATACCCTCATCCAATGTAACAGCCCTGATGTACCCAATGACCTCATCCATTGTAACAGCCCTGATGTTGCCAATGCCCTCAATCCATTGTAACAGCCCTGATGTACCCAGTGACCTCATCCATTGTAACAGCCCTGATGTAACCAATGACCTCATCCATTGTAACAGCCTGATGTATCCAATGCCCTCATCCATTGTAACAGCCCTGATGTACTCAATGACCTCATCCATTGTAACAGCCCTGATGTAACCAATGACCTCATCCATTGTAACAGCCCTAATGTATCCAATGCCCTCATCCATTGTAACAGCCCTGATGTACCCAATGACCTCATCCATTGTAACAGCCCTGATGTACCCAATGACCTCATCCATTGTAACAGCCCTGATGTACCCTAATGACCTCATCCATTGTAACAGCCCTGATGTACTCAATGACCTCATCCATTGTAACAGCCCTGATGTAGCTAATGCCCTCATCCATTGTAACAGCCCTGATGTAGCCAATGCCCTCATCCATTGTAACAGCCTGATGTACTCAATGATCTCATCCATTGTAACAGTCCTGATGTACCTAATGCCCTCCTCATCCATTGTAACAGCCCTGATGTACTCAATGACCTCATCCATTGTAACAGCCCTGATGTACTCAATGAGCTCATCCATTGTAACAGTCCTGATGTACTCAATGACCTCATCCATTGTAACAGCCCTGATGCACTCAATGACCTCATCCATTGTAACAGCCCTGATGTACTCAATGCCCTCATCCATTGTAACAGCCCTGATGTAGCCAATGACCTCATCTATTGTAACAGCCCTGATGTACCCAATGCCCTCATCCATTGTAACAGCTCTGATGTACCCAATGCCCTCATCCATTGTAACAGTCATGATGTACCCAATACCCTCATCCATTGTAACAGTCCTGATGTACCCAATGCCTCATCCATTGTAACAGTCCTGATGTACCCAATGCTCTCATCCATTGTAACAGCCCTGATGTACCCAATGACCTCATCCATTGTAACAGCCCTGATGTACCCAATGACCTCATCCACTGTAACAGCCCTGATGTACCTAATGACCTCATCCATTGTAACAGCCCTGATGTACTCAATGACCTCATCCATTGTAACAGCCCTGATGTACTAATGACCTCATCCATTGTAACAGCCCTGATGTACCCAATGCCCTCATCCATTGTAACAGCCCTGATGTATCCAATGCCTTCATCCCCACGCCCTCCTCCTTAACACAGTGGTCGGCCGGGCGCTATAAACAATATGCAGTGAAATGAAAGGATGTCATTTAGAGTATTTTTTTGTATTTGTTTACTTCGTTCATTCTTATACGGTGGCGTTTCTTACTATTTTTTTTTCTTTTCACTGAGGAAGCCTTACAATTTATTGTGGACAGTGGATGTCTCAGCGCCAAATTGAGGAAGAGCCAGACAATCGTATCAGCTATCATGCATAATGAACGACAGTCTGAAGAAACCCTACACGGATATTTCTTTCTGTCAGATCTTCCTCGTTGCTCCAGCCCCCCCCCCCCCCCCCCCCCCCCCCTCCTCCCTTTCCACTCCTTCTGCAGTGCATCACTTTGATGCCAGGTCCGTGCACATAGCCATACCAGGTTTTGTCCTGTCGTACCGGCGAGCCACAGGGACAATCAGCATCAACCTACTACAGGAGACACAGCACTGCTGACAGTGTTCATTGGAGCCTATTTCGATCTAAGTCACGAGGGATGACACATAAGAAACCCCCATAATGGCGTGGTTGTGTCCCCTTCCTGAAGGGTCCAGGACTGTGTTGTGGATGCTGGATGTTCAGAAGAGAACTGATGTCTCGGACACTGTTACAAGTTATCGTGGATGATGTCCTTGAAACAAACTGAAGAAGTGCTGGTACTGGCACCATCTCTCTCTCTCTCTCTCTCTCTCTCTCTCTCTCTCTCTCTCTCTCTCTCTCTCTCTCTCTGTTCTCTCTCTCTTTTCTCTTTCTTTCTTTCTCTCTCTCTCTCTCTCTCTCTCTTTCTCTCTCTCTCTCTCTCTCTATATATATATATATCTCTCTATACCCCCTCTCTCTCTCTCTCTCTCTCTCTCTCTCTCTCTCTCTCTCCATGAAATGAGGTTCAGACCTCCATAAGTTGTTGACATTGTGGGGAAAGGGATGAGGCCAGTGTAACGTGTTATGGAATACTATACTAAATAAAAAGAGAAACCATTACCGTAGTACAGCTTACACTCTGAACACTACGTTAATGTTCTTTGCGTGTGCTCTACATGCTGTGTACATCTATAGAACCGTCACCAACACACTTCATCAGCTACCAAAAGAAAATATACTATCCCTTGCTTCGCTAAACAGCAGTTCAATAGACTTTGTTTTGATTGTTTGCACTAATTTTACCAAATTAGTTTTAATTTCTATCCTAATCATGTATGCTCAGCAAACTCTTCAGTTGTGACTGAATTCCATATGTTTGCGGTAAAAAAAAAACCCTCAAGGGACACTACTCCAGAATGATCACTCCTACCTGCTAAATGGACGTCTTCAAAGCGCTTGAGAAAGCCTCGCATTAAAACAAAATCTTGAAACACTGAAAACTCTTGCCAGGTAGCAAGGAAAACGTTATACAGATGGCCAGCAATTTCGATATTAGTAAGGTGTTGTTTATGGTCACCTTGGGAGTGTGGTCTGTATGAGCTGCAGTAAGGTTGTGTGCGTTACGCTGTGAAGACAGTGATGTCTTTCGTCCACGCTACAGGCACTGAGTTTGGTTTCGAAGTGTGAGCCACTGAACGCCATAGAGACTTTGACGGTTCATCTTGCGTATAGCAGCGCTGGCGTATTCCCCCGGGCGGTAGGGCAGAACTTGTTGACACTACTGAAGCACACACGGCAAAGCGTTTGACGTAAGGGGAAGGGGAGACAAAGAGGAGGGAGACAGTGGTGCAGAGGAATGTGGGGCCGGGAGGGGGATCTGTACGCTGTGTACGTAATCCGCAGGCTGTGATGTTTTCGTCACGAAGTGGTGATTTCTAGGTCGATTTGGTTTCTCACATGCCCTTGTCCAGGTTAACGCGCTGGTTCAGGGGCTTTCTGATTTCTGTTTCGCTGCTCTAAAGGGGATAAGAGAGAGAGAGAGAGAGAGAGAGAGAGAACGCGAGGGCGTGTGTGTGTTGTGTTGCGTGTGTGTGTTGTGTGTCTGTGTGTGTGTGTGTGTGTGTGTGTGTGTGTGTGTGTGTGTGTGTGTGTGTGTGAGAGAGAGAAAGAGAGAGAGAGAGAGAGAGAGAGGAGAGAGAGAGAGGACCTCTCTGTGTGTGTAAGTGTGTGTGTGTGTGTAAATGTGTGTGTGTGTGTGTGTGTGTGTGTGTGTGTGTGTGTGTGTGTGTGTGTGTGTGTGTGTGTGTTCGTGCGTGTGTGTGTAATCCTCGCTTTCTCTCCTCCCTGATATCCACACTCTTCCTCCCCCCCTCTCTCTCTTTTCGCGTGCACACACACACCACACACACACACACACACACACACACACACACACACACACACACACACACATACATACGCACACGCACGCACGCATGCACGCACGCACACACACACACACACACACACACACACACACACACACACACACACCACACACACACACACACACACACACACAAATGCATTCGTTCTCCTGTGTAATTAACGGCCGAACAGCTAATGGCACGACAAGCTGATTATAAGGAGAGCCATAACTCTTCCCTGATGACCTGCTCCATCATTGTCATTAGATTCCTGCCGCTCCCCTCTACTGCATCATTGTCATTAGGTTCGTGCCGGCCCCCCTCTACTGCATCATTGTCATTAGGTTCGTGCCGGCCCCCTCTACTGCATCAGCACCATAGCATCCCTATCACTCTGAACATTGTCATTAGGTTCCTGCCCGCCCCCCTCTACTGCATCAGCACCATGACATCCCTGTCACTCTGAACATTGTCATTAGGTTCCTGCCCGCCCCCCTCTACTACATCATTGTCATTAGGTTCCTGCCCGCTCCCTCTACTGCATCAGCACCATGACATCCCTATCACTCTGAACATAGGGGGAGTCAACCACAGGTCACACTGTAGTACTGATTTAGTGCGACACGGTTCCAGTTTGACAATACCGCTGATGACAGCAGACAGTTGCAGTAAATAAACAAAATGACACAGGATTATTCTTAGTGGAGAAAAAAAAAGCATCATGACATGTGGATCGAGAATCTCTTCAGAGCGTTGCGCGGGTCAACTTCACGCTGTTCTGTAAGACTGGATTTTCTCTGTTGTTTTAAAAGACCTCTTCTGCCTACTTCTCTGGATTTTCTCTATTGTTTTATATGACTTCTTTAGCCTAGTTCACTGGATTTTCTTTATTGTTTTATATGACTTCTTCAGCCTACTGCACTGGATTTTCTCTGTTGTTTTATAAGACTTCTTCAGCCTACTGCACTGGATTTTCTCTGTTGTTTTATAAGACTTCTTCAGCCTACTGCACTGGATTTTCTCTGTTGTTTTATAATACTTCTTCAGCCTACTTCACTGGATTTTCTCTATTGTTTTATATGCCTTCTTCAGCCTACTGCACTGGATTTTCTCTATTGTTTTATAAGACTCCTTCAGCCTACTTCACTGGATTTTCTCTATTGTTTTTATAAGACTTCTTCAGCCTACTTCACTGGATTTTCTCTGTTGTTTTATATGACTTCTTCAGCCTACTTCACTGAACTTCTTCAAACTAACTTTAAAGAAAAATTACTGTTCCGTGGACCGAAAGAGACAAACAAATTACAAGACAAAACACGACGCGTTTCGACCTTTTTGGTCTTCTTCAGGCAAGATAAACAATATTCCAGACAATGAAAACTTAGAACGGACAACCACCTATTTCCTCAACTTGGGCGCAAAATGAATGTGGAATTTCAATCAATTTCCCCCTGCTGTCACCTCAGTATGAAACCTTCCTCACGCCGTTTTGTCAGACTTCTTCAGCCTGTTTCACTGGACTTCTTCACGCTGTTTTGTAAGACTTCTTCAGCCTGTTCCACTGGACTTCTTCACGCTGCTTTGTAAGACTTCTTCAGCTGTTTTACTGGTGGACTTCTTCATGCTGTTTTGCAAGACTTCTTCAGCCTGTTTCACTGGACTTCTTCACGCTGTTTTGCAAGACTTCTTCAGCCTGTTTCACTGGACTTCTTCACGCTGTTTTGTCAGACTTCTTCAGCCTGTTTTACTGGTGGACTTCTTCATGCTGTTTTGTAAGACTTCTTCAGCCTGTTTCACTGGACTTCTTCACGCTGTTTTGTAAGACTTCTTCAGCCTGTTTCACTGGACTTCTTCAC
>CM031614.1:73591317-73599175 GCA_018398815.1 Conus ventricosus
AGTAGGCTGAAGAAGTCATATAAAACAATAGAGAAAATCCAGTGAAGCAGGCAGAAGAAGTCATAAAACAACAGAGAAAATCCAGAGAAGTAGGCAGAAAAAGTCATATAAAACAACAGAGAAAATCCAGAGAAGTAGGCAGAAGAAGTCTTATAAAACAACAGAGAAAATCCAGAGAAGTAGGCAGAAGAAGTCATATAAAACAGTAGAGAAAATACAGTAAAGTAGGCTAAAGAAGTCATATAAAACAATAGAGAAAATCCAGAGAAGTAGGCTGAAGAAGTCTTATAAAACAACAGAGAAAATCCAGTCTTATAGAACAGCGTGAAGTTGACCCGCGCAACGCTCTGAAGAGATTCCCGATCCACATGTAGTGATCCTTTTTTTTCTCCACTAAGAATTATCCTGTGTCATTTTGTTTATTTAGTGCAAACTGTCTCCTGTCATCGTCAGTATTGTCAAGCTGGGACCGTGGCGTACTAAATCAGTACTACAGTGTGACCACTGGTTGACTCCCCCTGTGTTCAGAGTGATAGGGATGTCATGGTGCCGATGCAGTAGAGGGGGGGCGGCAGGAACCTAATGACAATGATGCAGTAGAGGGGAGCGGGCAGGAACCTAATGACAATGATGCAGTAGAGGGGGGCGGGCAGGAACCTAATGACAATGATGCAGTAGAGGGGGGCGGGCAGGAACCTAATGACAATGATGCAGTAGAGGGGGACGGGCAGGAACCTAATGACAATGATGCAGTAGAGGGGGACGGGCAGGAACCTAATGACAATGATGCAGTAGAGGGGAGCGGGCAGGAACCTAATGACAATGATGTAGTAGAGGGGGACGGGCGGGAACCTAATGACAATGATGCAGTGGAGGGGGGCGGGCAGGAACCTAATGGCAATGATGGTTCAGAGTGACAGGGATGTCATGGTGCCGATGCAGTAGAGGGGGGCGGGCAGGAACCTAATGACAATGATGCAGTAGAGGGAGCGGGCAGGAACTAATGACAATGATGCAGTAAGGGGGGCGGGCAGGAACCTAATGACAATGATGCAGTAGAGGGGGGCGGGCAGGAACCTAATGACAATGATGCAGTAGAGGGGGCGGGCAGGAACCTAATGACAATGATGCAGTAGAGGGGGACGGGCAGGAACCTAATGACAATGATGCAGTAGAGGGGGACGGGCAGGAACCTAATGACAATGATGCAGTAGAGGGGACGGGCAGGAACCTAATGACAATGATGCAGTAGAGGGGGACGGGCAGGAACCTAATGACAATGATGCAGTAGAGGGGGACGGGCAGGAACCTAATGACAATGATGCAGTAGAGGGGACGGGCGGAACCTAATGACAATGATGCAGTGAGGGGGGCGGGCAGGAACCTAATGACAATGATGGTTCAGAGTGATAGGGATGTCATGGTGCCGATGCAGTAGAGGGGGGCGGGCAGGAACCATGACAATGTGCAGTAGAGGGGACGGCGAATAATGACATGATGCAGTAGAGGGGAGCGGGCAGGAACCTAATGACAATGATGCAGTAGAGGGGGGCGGGCAGGAACCTAATGACAATGATGGTTCAGAGTAGGAGCATGGTGTGTGCTAGGGGGGCGGGCAGGAACCTAATGACAATGATGAGTAGAGGGGGGCGGGCAGGAACCTAATGACAATGATGCAGTAGAGGGGGCGGCAGGAACCTAATGACAATGATGTTCAGGTGCAGGGTGTCATGTGAGCGTAGGGGGGACGGGCAGGAACCTAATGACAATGATGCAGTAGAGGGGAGCGGGCAGGAACCTAATGACAATGATGCAGTAGAGGGGGACGGGCAGAAACCTAATGACAATGATGCAGTAGAGGGGGACGGGCAGGAACCTAATGACAATGATGCAGTAGAGGGGGGGGCAGGAACCTAATGACAATGATGCAGTAGAGGGGGGGGGGCAGGAACCTAATGACAATGAGTACAGGAGGGGGAGGGTCATGGACCTATGACATGATGCAGTTGAGGGGGGCGGGCAGGAACCTAATGACAATGATGCAGTAGAGGGGAGCGGGCAGGAACCTAATGAGAATGATGTGAGTAGAGGGGACGGGCAGGAACCTAATGACAATGATGCAGTAGAGGGGGGCGGGCAGGAACCTAATGACAATGATGGTTCAGAGTGATAGGGATGTCATGGTGCTGATGCAGTAGAGGGGGGGCGGGCAGGAACCTAATGACAATGATGAGTAGAGGGGGCGGGCAGGAACCTAATGACAATGATGCAGTAGAGGGGGGCGGGCAGGAACCTAATGACAATGTATGACAGGTTTGAGAGAGGGGGGGCGGGCAGGAACTAATGACAATGATGGTAGCAGGTGTCAGGGAGAGTTATGTTTCCTTAATGACAATGTGTCGTGCATTAGGTGGTCGGGCCGTTAATTACACAGTGAGAAAGATGGATTGGTGTGGCGTGACTAATGTGTGTGGTGGTGTGGTGTGTGTGTGTTTATGAGATGTGCGTGCAGTGAGCGTGGTGGTGTGCGTATGTGATTGTGTATGGTGTCGTGTGTGTGGGTGTGTGTGTGGCGGACTATGATGTGTTGTGTGATGTGTGTGGTGTGTGTGTGTTGTGGTGTGAGTGTATGTGCATGTGCGTGGTGGGGGTGGGTGGTGTGAACGCGAAAGATGAGTAGAGAGGGGGGGGCAGGAATAAGCAATGTGGTTATCGGGGGGAGAGCGAGGAACCTAAACAACACGCACTGAACAGACAACCACATTCAGCACACCTAACACAGCGCAACTTACAACAACCAACATTACAATACAGCACACACACGCGGCAGCCACAGCGCGGCGCGGCTGCACCGCACGCACGATCAAAACAACACACACACACGCAAACACACACACACTCACACACACACACACACACCAGCACAAAGATCCCTCCTCGAAGACCACCACACACACACACACACACCAAATACCACAAAAAGCCCCTCTCTCTCCTCTCTCTCTCTCTCCTTCTCTCTCTCTCTTATCCCCTCCAGAGCAGCAACACATAAATCGGAAAGCCCCTGAACCAGCGCGTTAACCTGGACAAGGGCATGTGAGAAACCAAATCGACCTAGAAATCACCACTTCGTGACGAAAACATCACAGCCTGCGGATTACGTACACAGCGTACAGATCCCCCTCCCGGCCCCACATTCCTCTGCACCACCGTCTCCCTCCTTAGCCTGTCGTTCCTCTTTGTCTCCCCTTCCCCTAACGTCAAACGCTTTGCCGTGTGTACTTCAGAAGTGTCAACAAGTTCTGCCCTACCGCCCGGGGGAAATACGCCAGCGCTGCTATACGCAAGATGCACCACCAAAGTCTCTATGGCGTTCAGTGGCTCACACTTCGAAACCAAACTCAGTGCCTGTTGCGTAGACAAAAGACATCACTGTCTTCACAGCGTACGCACACAACCTTACTGCAGCTCATACAGACCACACTCCAAGGTGACCATAAACAACACCTTACTAATATCGAAATTGCTGGCCGTCTGTATAACGTTTTCCTTGCTACCTGGCAAGAGTTTCAGTGTTTCAAGATTTTGTTTTAATGCGAGGCTTTCTCAAGCGCTTTGAAGACGTCCATTTAGCAGGTAGGAGTGATCATTCTGGAGTAGTGTCCCTTGAGGGTTTTTTTTTTATCGCAAACATCATATGGAATTCAGTCACAACTGAAGAGTTTGATGAGCATACATGATTAGGATAGAAATTAAATCTAATTTGGTAAAATTAGTGCAAACAATCAAAACAAGTCTATTGAACTGCTGTGTAGTGAAGCAAGGGATAGTATATTTTCTTTTGGTAGCTGATGAAGTGTGTTGGTGGCGGTTCTATAGATGTACACAGCATGTAGAGCACACGCACAAGAACACTAACGTAGTGTTCAGAGTGTAAGCTGTACTACGGTAATGGTTTCTCTTTTTATTTAGTATAGTATTCATAACACGTTACACTGGCTTCATCCCTTCCCCACAATGTCAACAACTTATGGAGGTCTGAACCTCATTTCATGGGGGAGAGAGAGAGAGGAGAGAGAGAGAGAGAGAGAGAGAGAGAGAGTGAGAGAGAGAGAGAGAGAGAGAGTGATGAGAGAGAGAGAGAGAGAGGTGAGAGAGAGAGAGAGAGAGATAGAGAGAGAGAGAGAGAGAGAGGGAGCGAGATGGTGCCCGTATCAGCACTTCTTCAGTTTGTTTCAAGGACATCATCCACGATAACCTGCAACAGTGTCCGAGACATCAGTTCTTCTGAAACATCCAGCATCCACAACACAGTCCTGGGCCCTTCAGGAAGGGGACACATCCACGATAACTTGCAACAGTGTCCGAGACATCAGTTCTCTTCTGAAACATCCAGCATCCACAACACAGTCCTGGGCCCTTCAGGAAGGGGACACATCCACGATAACTTGCAACAGTGTCCGAGACATCAGTTCTCTTCTGAACACCCAGCATCCACAACACAGTCCTGGGCCTTCAGGAAGGGACACATCCACGATAACTTGCAACAGTGTCCGAGACATCAGTTCTCTTCTGAAACATCCAGCATCCACAACACAGTTCTGGGCCCTTCAGGAAGGGGACACATCCACGATAACTTGCAACAGTGTCCGAGACATCAGTTCTCTTCTGAAACATCCAGCATCCACAACACAGTCTGGGCCCTTCAGGAAGGGGACACATCCACGATAACTTGCAACAGTGTCCGAGACATCAGTTCTCTTCTGAAACATCCAGCATCCACAACACAATCCTGGGCCCTTCAGGAAGGGGACACATCCACGATAACTGCAACAGTGTCCGAGACATCAGTTCTCTTCTGAAACATCCAGCATCCACAACACAGTCCTGGGCCCTTCAGGAAGGGGACACATCCACGATAACTTGCAACAGTGTCCGAGACATCAGTTCTCTTCTGAAACATCCAGCATCCACAACACAGTCCTGGGCCCTTCAGGAAGGGGACACATCCACGATAACTTGCAACAGTGTCCGAGACATCCGTTCTCTTCTGAAACATCCAGCATCACAACACAGTCCTGGGCCCCTTTAGGAAGGGGGCACATCCACGATAACTTGCAACAGTGTCCGAGACATCAGGTCTCTTCTGAAACATCCAGCATCCACAACACAGTCCTGGGCCCTTCAGGAAGGGGACACATCCACGATAACTTGCAACAGTGTCCGAGACATCAGTTCTCTTCTGAAACATCCAGCATCCACAACACAGTCCTGGGCCCTTCAGGAAGGGGACACATCCACGATAACTTGCAACAGTGTCCCAGACATCAGTTCTCTTCTGAAAACATCCAGCATCCACAACACAGTCCTGGGCCCTTCAGGAAGGGGACACATCCACGATAACTTGCAACAGTGTCCGAGACATCAGTTCTCTTCTGAAACATCCAGCATCCACAACACAGTCCTGGGCCCTTCAGGAAGGGGGCACATCCACGATAACTTGCAACAGTGTCCGAGACATCAGTTCTCTTCTGAAACATCCAGCATCCACAACACAGTCCTGGGCCTTCAGGAAGGGGACACATCCACGATAACTTGCAACAGTGTCCGAGACATCAGTTCTCTTCTGAAACATCCAGCATCCACAACACAGTCCTGGGCCCTTCAGGAAGGGGACACATCCACGATAACTTGCAACAGTGTCCGAGACATTAGTTCTCTTCTGAAACATCCAGCATCCACAACACAGTCCTGGGCCCTTCAGGAAGGGGACACATCCACGATTAACTTGCAACAGTGTCCGAGACATCAGTTCTCTTCTGAAACATCCAGCATCCACAACACAGTCCTGGGCCCTTCAGGAAGGGGACACAATCCACGATAACTTGCAACAGTGTCCGAGACATCAAATTCTCTTCTGAAACATCCAGCATCCACAATACAGTCCTGGGCCCTTCAGGAAGGGGACACATCCACGATAACTTGCAACAGTGTCCGAGACATCAGTTCTCTTCTGAAACATCCAGCATCCACAACACAGTCCTGGGCCCTTCAGGAAGGGGACACATCCACGATAACTTGCAACAGTGTCCGAGACATCAGTTCTCTTCTGAAACATCCAGCATCCACAAAACAGTCCTGGGCCCTTCAGGAAGGGGACACATCCACGATAACTTGCAACAGTGTCCGAGACATCAGTTCTCTTCTGAAACATCCAGCATCCACAACACAGTCCTGGGCCCTTCAGGAAGGGGACACATCCACGATAACTTGCAACAGTGTCCGAGACATCAGTTCTCTTCTGAAACATCCAGCATCCACAACACAGTCTGGGCCCTTCAGGAAGGGGACACATCCACGATAACTTGCAACAGTGTCCGAGACATCAGTTCTCTTCTGAAACATCCAGCATCCACAACACAGTCCTGGGCCCTTCAGGAAGGGGACACATCCACGATAACTTGCAACAGTGTCCGAGACATCAGTTCTCTTCTGAAACATCCAGCATCCACAACACAGTCCTGGGCCCTTCAGGAAGGGGACACATCCACGATAACTTGCAACAGTGTCCGAGACATCAGTTCTCTTCTGAAACATCCAGCATCCACAACACAGTCCTGGGCCCTTCAGGAAGGGGACAATCCACGATAACTTGCAACAGTGTCCGAGGGCATCAGTTCTCTTCTGAAACATCCAGCATCCACAACACAGTCCTGGGCCCTTCAGGAAGGGGACACATCCACGATAACTTGCAAACAGTGTCCGAGACATCAGTTCTCTTCTGAAACATCCAGCATCCACAACACAGTCCTGGGCCCTTCAGGAAGGGGACACATCCACGATAACTTGCAACAGTGTCCGAGACATCAGTTCTCTTTGAAACATCCAGCATCCACAACACAGTCCTGGGCCCTTCAGGAAGGGGACACAAACCACGCCATTATGGGGGTTTCTTAGGTGTCATCCCTCGTGACTTAGATCGAAATAGGCTCCAATGAACACTGTCAGCAGTGCTGTGTCTCCTGTAGTAGGTTGCCTCAAGGCCGCTTGATGCTGACTGTCCCTGTGGCTCGCCGGTACGACAGGACAAATCCTGGTATGGCTATGTGCACGGACCTGGCATCAAAGTGATGCACTGCAGAACGAGTGGAAGGGGGGAGGGGCGGGGGCGGGGGGGAGGGGGGGGGGGGGGACAGCGTGGAAGATCTGACAGAAAGAAATATCCGTTGTAGGGTTTCTTCAGACTGTCGTTCATTATCCACGATAGCTGATACGATTGCCCGGCTCTTCCACAATTTGGCGCTGAGACATCCACTGTCCACAATAAATTGTAAGGCTTCCTCAGTGAAAAGAGAAAAAAAGTAGTAAGAAACGCCACCGTGTAAGAAGGAACGAAGTAAACAAATACAAAAATACTCTAAATGACATCCTTTCATTTCACTGCATATTGTTTAGAGCCCGGCCGACCACTGTGTTAAGGAGGAGGGCGTGGGGATGAAGGCATTGGGTACATCGGGGCTGTTACAATGGATGAGGTCATTGGGTACATCAGGGCTGTTACAATGGATGAGGTCATTGGGTACATCGGGGCTGTTACAATGGATGAGGTCATTGGGTACATCAGGGCTGTTACAATGGATGAGGGCATTGGCACATCAGACTGTTACAATGGATGAGGGATTGGGTACATCAGGGCTGATACAATGGATGAGGTCATTGGGTACATCAGGGCTGTTACAATGGATGAGGTCATTGGGTACATCAGGGCTGTTACAATGGGTGAGGTCATTGGCTATATCAGGGCTGTTACAATGGATGAGGTCATTGGGTACATCAGGGCTGTTACAATGGATGAGGT
>CM031614.1:73599275-73615726 GCA_018398815.1 Conus ventricosus
CATTGGGTACATCAGGACTGTTACAATGGATAAGGTCATTGGGTACATCAGGGTTGTTACAATGGATGAGGTCATTGGGTACATCAGGGCTGTTACAATGGATGAGGTCATTGGGTACATCAGGGCTGTTACAATGGATGAGGTCATTGGCTACATCAGGGCTGTTACAATGGATGAGGGATTGGGTATCATCAGGACTGTTACAATGGATGAGGGATTGGGTACATCAGGGCTGTTACATGGATGAGGTCATGGGTACTCAGGCTGTTACAATGGATGAGGGATTGGGTACATCAGGGCTGTTACAATGATGAGGTCATTGGGTACAACAGGGCTGTTACAATGGATGAGGGATGGGTACATCAGGCTGTTACAATGGATGAGGGATTGGCTACATCAGGGCTGTTACAATGGATGAGGGCATTGGGTACATCAGGGCTGTTACAATGGATGAGGTCATTAGGTACATCGGGGATGTTACAATGGATGAGGGCATTGGCTACATCAGGGCTGTTACAATGGATGAGAGATTTGGTACATCAGGACTGTTACAATGGATGAGGGATTGGGTACATCAGGGCTGTTACAATGGATGAGGGGTTGGGTACATCAGGGCTGTTACAATGGATGAGGGATTGGGTACATCAGGGCTGTTACAATGGATGAGTGCATTGGGTCATCAGGGACTGTTACAATAGATGAGGTCATTGGGTACATCAGGACTGTTACAATGGATGAGGGCATTGGGTACATCAAGACTGTTACAATGGATGAGGGCATTGGGTACATCAGGGCTGTTACAATGGATGAGGTCATTAGGTACATCAGGGCTGTTACAATGGATGAGGTCACTGGGTACATCAGGGCTGTTACAATGGATGAGGTCATTAGGTACATCAGGGCTGTTACAATGGATGAGGTCACTGGGTACATCAGGGCTGATACAATGGATGAGGTCATTAGGTACATCAGGGCTGTTACAATGGATGAGGTCATTGGGTACATCAGGGCTGATACAATGGATGAGGGCATTGGGTACATCAGGGCTGTTACAATGGATGAGGGCATTAGGTACATCAGGCTGTTACAATGGATGAGTCATTAGGTACATCGGGGCTGTTACAATGAATGAGGGCATTGGATGCATCAGGACTGTTACAATGGATGAGGGCTTTGGGTACATCAGGACTGTTACAATGGATGAGGGATTGGGTACATCAGGGTTGTTACAATGGATGAGGGTATTTGGTACATCAGGACTGTTACAATGGATGAGGGATTGGGTACATCAGGCTGTTACAATGGATGAGGATTGGGTACATCAGGACTGTTACAATGGATGAGGGCATTGGCTACATCAGGGCTGTTACAATGGATGAGCGATTGGGTACATCAGGGCTGTACAATGGGTGAGGTCATTGGCTATATCAGGGCTGTTACAATGGATGAGGTCATTGGTACATCAGGGCTGTTACAATGGATGAGGTCATTGGGTACATCAGGGCTGTTACAATGGATGAGGGATTGGGTACATCAGGGCTGTTACAATGGATGAGGTCATTGGGTACATCAGGGCTGTTACAATGGATGAGGTCATTGGGTACATCAGGACTGTTACAATGGATGAGGTCATTGGGTACATCAGGGCTGATACATGGATGAGGTCAATAGGTACATCAGGGCTGTTACAATGGATGAGGTCATTAGGTACATCAGGGTTGTTACAATGGATGAGGTCATTAGGTACATCGGGACTGTTACAATGAATGAGGGCATTGGATGCATCAGGACTGCTACAATGGATGAGGGCATTGGGTACATCAGGACTGTTACAATGGATGAGGGATTGGGTACATCAGGGCTGTTACAATGGATGAGGGATTGGGTACATCAGGACTGTTACATGGATGAGAATTGGGTACATCAGGGCATGTTACAATGGATGAGGGATTGGGTACATCAGGACTGTTACAATGGATGAGGCATTGGCTACATCAGGACTGTTACAAGGATGAGGGATTGGGTACATCAGGGCTGTTACAATGGATGAGGTCATTGGCTATGTCAGGGCTGTTACAATGGATGAGGTCATTGGGTACATCAGGGCTGTTACAATGGATGAGGGCATTGGGTACATCAGGGCTGTTACAATGGATGAGGGATTGGGTACATCAGGGCTGTTACAATGGATGAGGGCATGGGTACATCAGGGCTGTTACAATGGATGAGGTCATTGGGTACATCAGGGCTGTTACAATGGATGAGGTCATTGGGTACATCAGGGCTGTTACCAATGGATGAGGTCATTGGGTACATCAGGGTGTTACAATGGATGAGGTCACTGGGTACATCAGGGCTGTTACAATGGATGAGGTCATTGGGTACGTCAGGGCTGTTACAATGGATGAGGTCATTGGGTACATCAGGGCTGTTACAATGGATGAGGTCATTGGTACATCAGGGCTGTTACAATGGTGGTCATTAGGTACATCGGGACTGTTACAATGGATGAGGTCATTAGGTACAACAGGGCTTTTACAATGGATGAGGTCATTGGGTACATCAGGGCTGTTACAATGGATGAGGTCATTGGGTCCATCGGGGCTTTTACAATGAATGTCATTGGGTACATCAGGGCTGTTACAATGGATGAGGTTATTGGTACATCAGGGCTGTTACAAGGTCAAACTCGATTTCATTTTCTGCATGTCCCGCCCCATCTTTACCCCCCCCCCCCCCCCCCCCCCCCCCCCCCCCCCCCCCCCCCCCCCCCCCCCCCCCCCCCCCCCCCCCCCCCCCCCCCCCCCCCCCCCTCTCCCACCTCCTCAAAAATCCAGACATGCTACGCATGGCTTAAAACTGGATCGATTTTCCCACAAAATCTTAGATCAGATGAAAAATATTTACGTCCTGAGGACAGTCGTAAATCATAGCTGTTGGAACATCTCTGACAAGATCTTCATTGGAATGCGCTGGAAAGTACTGATGTCCAAGACCGTGTGGCGTAATGAGTGGCTCATGCAGCTTTAAAGCCTTCTGAAGTCTGAAACATACGAGAGAGCGTGAACGAAGTGGCCTTGTGTATTACCAGCAAACAAACTGTCTTTTTCTCTCTGGCCGCCACATTACGACATAAATCACAACGCAAGGGGTGAACTTAAAGTGAACTCAACGAATAAGAGGCTGGAATTCTATACAGCGCGGATAAGAATCATGTATGGGAGGGAAGAGCTGGGGAGGGGGGGGGGGGGGGGGGTGAGGGGGGAAGGGGGCGAGAAAATAGAGTGAAACCCTTCTATGACAAAGCGAGAGAGAGAGAGAGGGGGGGGGGTGGAGGTTGGAATGGGGGGTGCTGGTAGGCAAGGCATTCTGTTTCACTTTTTTTTTGTTTTGCAAGTTGCCCCTTTCCATTTAGCTCAGGTGTCGTTTCGCTCTGTCCCGTTTCATCCAGCCAATGTTTTGTGTGTCGTTTCGCTCTGTGCCGTTTCACCAGCCAATGTTTTGTGTGTCGTTTTGCTCTGACTGAATAAGGCATCCCCAATAATCAACACCACTCCATAGTGTCGTTTTTTACGCGTAGACAAACACGTGTATTAATACGTACATATATACATACACGCGCGCGTATGCACACACACACACACAAACACACACACACACACACAATGACTAGCACTGACTCGCTCATATACACACGCACATATACACACACTTACAGATTCACACACATGCCCTCGCGCACACATACACACACACTCACGCACGCGCGCACACACACACACACACACACACACACACACACACACACACACACACCACACACCACACACACACACACACACACACCAAACACACACACACACACACACAAAACGCACGCACGCACGCACACACACACACACACACACACACACACACACACACACACACACACACACACAAAACACACACACGTCCAAGAAATTGCCTGTTTGAGAGAGAAACGTTAGGAAGACTTCCCCAAGCTGTACGTTGCCATTTTCGTTGTCATTCCACACAGAAATATGAAAAAAGGGCAACCTGAACTTGGTAAGCGGGGTTGGGACATGACCCCATGTAATTCTTGCAAGAATAGCGTCCATTTGTCCTGCTGGAGCAAAATGGACCCTCGCTTCGACGTGTACATTACGAATTGATGGCGCAGCCCGTGAAAAGCAGAGAGTCACCAGGCTGATTCCCATCAGATCCATTTTACCCTGTAGGCTGAATCCACCCAGGCTGGTTCCCATCAGATCCATTGTACCCCTGTGGGCTGAATCCACCCCGGCTGGTTCCCATCAGATCCATTGTACCCCTGTAGGCTCAATCCACCCAGGCCAGTTCCCATCCAGCCTTCTTCAATGTAACATGGTTAACACAGGAAGGGCTGGGAGCATATACTATAATAATGAGGACAATTTCTATAGCGCCTGTCCTAACTATGTGGGCTACAGGGTGCTTTACAACTGCTAAAAATCAGTATCTAAAATCTACTTAGGGCGCGTGCGCACACACACACACACACACACACACACGCCAGCACACAAAAATTCCAAGGATAAGTACCGAGCACCGTTCCAGCAAACTTACAGAGCAGCTTGGTGTGCAATGACTGCAAGAAATATTGAATTATAAACAAAGCTTGCTCTTATGTCTTAGATTGAAGAAATAGGGGGAGATAAGCATATATATCTGCAGTGGTAGATGATTCTGCCTAACTAACAGTATGTACTTGAGTGGGTGAATGGGGAAAAAAAAAAAATAAATGCTTCTCAAAATGAGCCTTCGGCAAGCTTATAGTCTCCAAGGGGGAGGACATCCTCCAATAGGGAGGGAAACTCACTAACATATAACTCCTGGTCATATACCGATATTTCGAAACCTGGTTGTTTCTCCTTGTCACGACCGACCCCTGGAGGTCTGCCCTGACAGGATCGGTCTAGGTGGGGGGTGAAGGGAGTGACTGACTCACACGCCCCCCAAGAGACCACACAATAAAGATTACGATACAACACCCCATTTATTCACACCAACATACAGTCATAAATAAGCATTCCAACACACACAACATGCACAATCACAATCAAGCATTTCAACACACGACATACACACAATTAAGCATTCCAACACACACAGCATGCACAATTATAAATAAACATTTCACCATACGACGTACACAATCACAATCACAACATTTCAACACATATGACATATACACAATTATAAATAAACATTTCCAGCATCCATCCCTTTCCACACCATGGAGTGCCTCCACACCCCTGCTCTCAAAGTCTACTGGGAGCACCCTGTGCACTAGGTGCTCCAAACCGGGTCGGTTCTTGAAGAGAGTCGTTCAAGGCCGACACCCTTGACACGCACAAGCAGACAGTGAAGAGCGCGTCCTGGGGGGGGGGGGGGGGGGGGGGAAACGTGGCGTTGTTACTGGAGGTCCTGGACGGGGATCAGGGCGCCAGTCAAAACCACGGGCTTTTCTACCAGAACGTGGTCCCGACCAGTGCGTGATTCCAACCAGCGCGCGGTACCAACCAGAGCGTGGCCCCAACCAGCGCGTGGCACCAACCAGTCCGCGGTCCCGACCAGAGCGTGGCCCCAGCCAGTGCGTGCACCAACCAGTCTGCGGTCCCAACAGAGCGTGGCCCCAACCAGCGCGTGGCACCTAACCAGAGCGTGGCCCCAACCAGCGCGTGGCACCAACCAGTCCGCGGTCCCGACCAGAGCGTGGCCCCAACCAGAGCGTGGCCCCAACCAGCGCATGGCACCAACCAGTCCAGGCTCCGGGTGAAGCCCCCGGGAGGGGGGGGGGGGGAGGTAGCTGGGAGGAGAGAAGAAAGGGAGGGAAGGGAACGGCACTGGAACCCCGCCGTCAGTACAATCTGACCCATGCTGTTAAATCCTAACAGCCACTCGCATGATGGGCGAGGGAGGTCTACTAAATACACCAACACACCAGCTCAACACAGACCTGAGCATAACACAGTAAACCAATCAAATCAGGAATGTTCGTTAAAGTCTTCTCACACGAAGCAGGTAAAAGACTGCATTAAATCAACAGGCTATAAAACCATATGAAATTATCTTCACCCTTCTCTCACTCACGTTTAACAATTTCCATTCTTAGGAAATAAACCACACAGCGACCATCGCTTTATAACTGCCACCACATTTGCAAATAATAATTCAATGGCATAATTGTCACATTTTATAGCCACATTTCAAAATACTCAAATCTCCAACCACGCATCCCGAACGACAAATCATGCGCACGCACGCTCGCGAACATAAAACTCGTTCTCCTTGCACACATAAACAGACGGTGGCCGAAGGATAAGAGTCCGGCGAATGTGACAAGGGCGGAACGAGCGAGACCAAGCAAGTACCAACCCTGAATCACCAGGTTCTCTCCCATCCCCACCGACTACCGCATCACCAGATGCATAAACAGGAGAAAGAATTTTGGATATAATTTAGAATGGCCAGGTTAAAGATTGAATTAACAGAGAAAAAGGTCTCAACAATATTTCTCTTACAATTTTGAAAACAAAAGAAAATTGCGCAAAAGAGAATAAGCCGGCTAACAACAACAAACCAAAACAAACAAACCACGAACTGATGCTTACCAGCTACCCGTGGTTGACCCCGAAGAGGCGGGTCAAACGACTCTCTCTGCCTTCTGTCCAGTCGAGAGGACAGAGGCGCAGATGCGGAAAAAGAAGAAGTGATGTCCCTCTCCTACGGCCGACTGTAGAATTGAAGATACGACTGTACCTCGACGATACGGTGAAGAACCAAGACCGGAGCAGGCGCTCCCAGAGACATCTTCCGCTCGAGTGAAGAGCTAACCCCCAGCGATGGCGGCAACATGCCACGCTACGTCACAGAGTGAGCATACTTCAACTAAAAGAAATGAAGCACGTGCGACAGGTAAAAAGACAGGCGAGAGGCCGATAGACAGCAAGTTCGAGAGAAAGGTACCAGCCACCCGTGAACCTGCAGGATGAATAGCACGGGCAGTGGAATTAGAGAGAGAGAGAGAGAGAGAGAGAAAGCAAACCGAAGTTGAGCTGAACTACACCAAGGTGCAACCGCACCACAAGCCACACTAAGGGACGGACACGTGACAACAACAACGATAATAAACAAATGATAATTCCGCCACCCCAGTTGGTCAGACGTCGTAGGCCTCGTGACAAACTCGTGACAAACCCCCCTTCTAAAAGCATCTGTTTCTCTGAGATACAGTGCTCCTTTGAACCTTGACGCATGTGCAAATTCACAACAATGGGACCGAACCAACTCTCTGTGTTCGACAGAGTACGATAAATCCAATACAAACATTCTACGATAGAATCACACCGAGAAATACATAATACTACATTTATCAAACAACTAAGCGAACCTTCCAACCATGAAAGTAACAATCCGAACATTGGTGATTCACTACCGTTAACATCACTGAAGTGAAAACTGTCACTACACCTGATACAGAGACCAAAAGGGGATATGACCCTGGTTGAGGGGAAGTGTCCCTCTGACTGATTTCTCCAATGTGCTGACTACGGAGCTCGGCTGAGATAGTCAGCATCCGTATTGCTGGAACCCTTGATATGGCGAAAAGTGAACGCATGGCTCTGCAGTTCCACTGCCCAACCCATGAGTCGACGACTGACTGGCCGGATCTGGTCCAGCACTGGAGAGGATGATGATCGCTCTCCAGTACAAACTTCCGGCCGTGCTTCTTCCTGGGCACGCCAGTGCGCGTCCAAATCTGCCGGAGAGCTTCAGCAATAGTAGGGGTATCGATAGTCCTAAGCGGGGCAGCCTCTGGGCATAGAGTCGCATAGTCTACCGCTACCGAAATGTAGCGGTGACCGCGATTGGATGGTGGATTAATGGGTCCCACCAGGTCGACCCCAACCTTGCTGAATGGCTCCCCAACCCGTGGCACTGACCCTAGGGGAACACGCTTCAAGCGACCCTAGGCGTTGTCCGTTGGCAGACATCGCAACTGCGGCAGTACTGCCTAACCTGCGAGTTCATCCCTGGCCAAAAGAAGTCCTGTCTGACTCGCTCGAGAGTCCGCTTGGAGCCCATATGACCTGCCATGGGGGAATCGTGGGCCTGCCGGAGAACAGATTCTCTCAAGCTTTGGGGAACAACAAGCTGCTTGGCCACACGATCTGCCTGAGTGAAAACCCTAAAGAGGATCCCCTTGTGGAGCTTGAAGCTCACCTTGGCGTGTCGGGCAGACTGAGCGGGACGATCTACCAGTTGTCGCAGGCGTTGGACATCCAAGTCCCTGGCCTGAAGACGGACCATGGTAGCAGGATCGACCCTGGCCAGAACCTCGTCAGAGATCGGCTGGAGACGGGACGCAATTCCTGTTCCTGCTTCTTAGCTTTGGCGCGTGTGGTAACTCCCACACACGCCTGTACGGCAGATCCGTAGACACGGACTGACTGCGTCCGTCCGCAAAGGTGACAGTATTCCCTATGAGAAGGGAATACATAGGTCGCTCCACCGCGATGGCCCATACTTCGCCACAGAAGTAGGGGGTGGAATAGAAATGAGTACGGAAGGACGGGTGGAGGTAAAAACCCGCCTCCAACCCGCACACATCATAACTAGCGCCCCGCCGGGCCTTAGGGGAAACCAAATCCTTATCCACAAAGATCGTTGATGCTCCCGAATCCCTGATGGTGTCGACCAAGGAAGACCCAACAACAGAGAGAAACACTGGGCACTCCGTACCACCAGAAGCTGGGATGGAACCCACGTTAGCCGAGGCACGAGGACGATGGAAAGGACTAGCCCCATGACTACCGGCAGCTTTAGGACAATCTTTCCTAATGTGGCCAGGACGACCACAAAGAAAACACAGTCGGGGTGCTGAGGCCCCCGATGAACTGCCTGCCTTGTTCGACCCGCTAGCAGTCGTCGGCGCCTTATTGCCGCTAAATCCTGTGGAGGTCTTCCTCTCCGTATCTGGGCGATGCCCATAAGCCCTGCGAGCTTCAGCAAACACCTCAGCGGTATGAATCGCAGCCGCGAAATCCTGAGGTGCTGTCTCGCCTATCCGGATCCTCAACTCTGGGGACACAGTGTTGGTGAGCTGTTCAATGAGATCAGATCCTCCAGCTCCAGCTTAGCCAACTGACGCCAGTACCCTAGCGTTTTGCGCAGCCTATCTCCAAACTGCACAAAGGTCTCATCGTTGTGCTTTTTCATGGACCTAAACTTCCTCCTGTACGTTTCTGGAGTAAGGTGGAAACGCTTACGCAGAGCCAACTGCATGTCTGCATAAGACGCGCCTTCATTTAGAGTGAGCACACACTCTCTTGCAGTACCCGACAATCCAGAAAAAGGTGCATGGCCTTTTGTTCCTCAGACAATTGGTATGAACTAGCTACCTTGTCAAAATGCTCTAAGAACATATCTATGTCCTCACTGGGTCTGAACTCTGGAAGCTTTAACTTTGGGCCTCTAACTCTATCACCTGCCTGGTGATTAACCCCCTGATTTACAGATGCGGGAGCCCGCGAAAGAAGTTGTTCCATCTCCTCCCTACGCAGAGCCTCCATCCTGTCTAGTTCTTCCCTACGGAGGGCTTCCTGCCTGGCAGCCTCTTCCCTACGCCGATCCTCCTTCTGGCAGCCTCCTCTCTACGCTGAGCAGCCTCTTCCTACGCTGATCCTCCTGTCTGGCAGCCTCCTCTCTAGGCTGAGCAGCCTCTTCCTTACGCTGAGCAGCCTCTTCCTTACGCTGATCCTCCTGTCTGGCAGCCTCCTCTCTACGCTGAGCAGCCTCTTCTCTACGCTGAGCTAACTCCTCCCGACGGAGGGCTTCTGTCGGACAGCCTCTTCCCTACGCAGAGCTTCCTGCCTAGCAGCCTCTTCACTACGCTGCCGCTCCAGAAACATAAGGACGGAGGCGATGTCCTGGGCGGGATTCACCACTCCCCGACACGGGAGGATGACCCGTTTGACCCGTCCCTTGGGTCTCGACTTTCCCATAAGGAAAGTCTTCTGGGGCATGCTCCTTACGAGGGGAAGCATGGAGAAGAGAGGGCTTTGGTCTCTGCGAATCAACAGAAGCCCATAGTTGCTTCACTATACTCTGACGCTTCCGAGCGCCAGTCGGGGTCTCAGCAGGAAGATCCCCTAGCGAAGAAGTAGTGAAAGTACTCAACTGGACTATCTGCTACAGCACTGGAATAAGTAGAAGTTACTGTAGTCGAAGTACTGGTACTAATAGTAGGGACTACATTTTGAATACCTTTCTTCTTCGACGCACGCGTCGCCACACCACCAGCACCGGACGTTGCCATGACAACAATATCCTACGGTTTTCAAATACGGGGGAAAGACGATTCCAATTGAAAAACAAATATTTTAGGGGTGTGTGTATATGTGTGTATGTGTTGTGTGTGTGTGTGTGCGGACAAGTTCCGGCTGCTCCCACTCTGGCAACACCGCGCTCCACAGCACGAGCAACAGTGCGGTGGGGCTCACCGAAAAAAAAACAAAACAAAAACTATGTCCGGCTGCCCCCACTCTGGCAACACCGCGCTCCACAGCACGAGCAACAGTGCGGTGGGGCTGGCCGAAAAAACAAACAAACTGGCAGACGGAATCCGGAGAGAGGAAAAAAGAGACACTAACGTCCGATACAACCCCCTGTACTCAATAACCCGGTAAAAAAAACAAAAAAAAAACTGGCTAACTACAAAACAGGAATGGCAGACTGAGCGGCAACAGAAAGGCAAGACTTACGGTCGTACCTGCGTAAGGCACCCGGCGGAAGGAGGAGGTCTTGTCGCGGTCGACTCCCCCTGGTCTCACCTCGACTCCCGAGTCACACCGGATGTTCCTTCAGGCCACCCAGAGACTCCCTTCACACTAGAGTCACCCAGCCAACCACCCACGAACAAACACGACAAACTAACTAAACGTATACAAAACAGACAGAACTAAACAGGTACTCCGCGAAACGAGAGAGACAGTCAGAGCCCTTCAGATCCCAGACGAGCCCCCACAATTGTCACGACCGACCCCTGGAGGTCTGCCCTGACAGGATCGGTCTAGGTGGGAGTGAAGGGAGTGACTGACCTCACACGCCCCGCAAGAGACCACACAATAAGATTACGATACAACACCCCATTTATTCACACCAACATACAGTCATAAATAAGCATTCCAACACACACAACATGCACAATCACAATCAAGCATTTCAACACACGACATACACACAATTAAGCATTCCAACACACACAGCATGCACAATTATAAATAAACATTTCACCATACGACGTACACAATCACAATCACAACATTTCAACACATATGACATATACACAATTATAAATAAACATTTCCAGCATCCGTCCCTTTCCACACCATGGAGTGCCTCCACACCCCTGCCTCTCCAAAGTCTACTGGGAGCACCCTGTCGCACTAGGTGCTCCAAACCGGGTCGGTTCTTGAAGAGAGTCGTTCAAGGCCGACACCCTTGACACGCACAAGCAGACAGTGAAGAGCGCGTCCGGGGGGGGGGGGAGGGGGGGGGGAAAACGTGGCGTTGTTACTGGAGGTCCTGGACGGGGATCAGGGCCGGCCATTCAAAACCACGGGCTTTTCTACCAGAACGTGGTCCCGACCAGTGCGTGATCCCAACCAGCGCGTGGTACCAACCAGAGCGTGGCCCCAACCAGCGCGTGGCACCAACCAGTCCGCGGTCCCGACCAGAGTGGCCCCAGCCAGCGCGTGGCACCAACCAGTCTGCGGTCCCAACCAGAGCGTGGCCCCAACCAGCGCGTGGCACCAACCAGAGCATGGCCCCAACCAGCGCGTGGCACCAACCAGTCCGCGGTCCCGACCAGAGCGTGGCCCCAACCAGAGCGTGGCCCCAACCAGCGCGTGGCACCAACCAGTCCAGGCTCCGGGTGAAGCCCCCGGGAGGGGGGGGGGGGGGGGGAAAGGTAGCTGGGAGGAGAGAAGAAAGGGAGGGAAGGAACGGCACTGGAACCCCGCCGTCAGTACAATCTGACCCATGCTGTTAAATCCTAACAGCCACTCGCATGATGGGCGAGGGGAGGTCTACTAAATACACCAACAACACCAGCTCAACACAGACCTGAGCATAACACAGTAAACCAATCAAATCAGGAATGTTCGTTAAAGTCTTCTCACACGAAGCAGGTAAAAGACTGCATTAAATCAACAGGCTATAAAACCAATATGAATTATCTTCACCCTTCTCTCACTCACGTTTAACAATTTCCTTTCTTAGGAAATAAACCAACACAGCGACCATCGCTTTATAACTGCCACCACATTTGCAAATAATAATTCAATGGCATAATTGTCACATTTTATAGCCACATTTCAAAATAAACACAAATCTCCAACCACGCATCCGAACGACAAATCATGCGTACGCACGCTCGCGAACATAAAACTCGTTCTCCTTGCACACATAAACAGACGGTGGCCGAAGGATAAGAGTCCGGCGAATGTGACAAGGGTGGACGAGCGAGACCAAGCAAGTACCAACCCTGAATCACCAGGTTCTCTCCATCCCCACCGACTACCGCATCACCAGATGCATAAACAGGAGAAAGAATTTTGGATATAATTTAGAATGGCCAGGTTACAGATTGAATTAACCAGAGAAAAAGGTCTCAAACAATATTTCTCTTACAATTTTGAAAACAAAAGAAAATTGCGCAAAAGAGAAGAATAAGCCAGCTAACAACAACAAACCAAACAAACAAACCACGAAACTGATGCTTACCAGCTACCGTGGGTGACCCCGAAGAGGCGGGTCAAACGACTCTCTCTGCCTTCTGTCCAGTCGAGAGGACAGAGGCGCAGATGCGGAAAAAGAAGAAGTGATGTCCCTCTCCTACAGGCCGACTGTAGGAATTGAAGATACCGACTGTACCTTCGACGATACGGTGAAGAACCAAGACCGGAGCAGGCGCTCCCAGAGACATCTTCCGCTCGAGTGAAGAGCTAACCTCCCTCAGCGATGGCGGCCAACATGCCACGCTACGTCACAGAGTGAGCATACTTCAAACTAAAAGAAATGAAGCACGTGCGACAGGTAAAAAGACAGGCGAGAGGCCGATAGACAGCAAGTTCGAGAGAAAGGTACCAGCCACCCGTGAACCTGCAGGATGAATAGCACGGGCAGTGGAAATTAGAGAGAGAGAGAGAGAGAGAAAGCAAACCGAAGTTGAGCTGAACTACACCAAGGTGCAACCGCACCACAAGCCACACTAAGGGACGGACACGTGACAACAACAACGATAATAAACAAATGAATAATTCCGCCACCCCAGTTGGGTCAGACGTCGTAGGCCTCGTGACAAACTCGTGACACTCCTCAGTGACCGCGGAAAGTGGTAATTTGACTCCTCTGCTTTTCAGTTTTAAGAAGAATGCAATCCCAGAAAAGGCTGGTGTGCAATACTGTAGTATGTTTGTTGAGTTTTCAAAAACCAACCAAAGGTGCCACCTAAGAAGCAAAGAAAGTTATGAAAGAGCAAAACAAGCTACATTTTCTTGTGAAAAGTAGAAAATATTAAAAGATATCCTCTTAAGACACAAGTGCTGAGGGCCAGTTCTGGGAATGAATCCGCAAGGGACCAAAATACAACAAACTAATAAATTCCAAGGATAAGTACCGAACACCGTTCAGCAACTTACAGAGCAGCTTGGTGTTGCAATGACTGCAAGAAATATTGAATTACAAACAAAAGCTTGCTCTTATGTCTTAGATTGAAAAAATAGGGGAAGAGATAGGCATACATATCTGCAGTGGTAGATGATTCTGCCTAACTAAACAGTATGTGCTTGAGTGGGTGAATGGAGAAAAATAAAATAATGCTTCTCAAAATGAGCCGAAGATTTTTGGCACCGCAAAACAACCATTTCAAATTTCTGTTGATGAAATCAACGTCATCATGTATATGGCAAAACAACCATTTCAAATTTCTGTTGATGACGTCAACGTCATCATGTATATGGCAAAACAAACCATTTCAAATTTCTGTTGATGACATCAACGTCATCATGTATATGGCAAAACAACCATTTCAAATTTCTGTTGATGACATCAACGTCATCATGTATATGGCAAGACAACCATTTCAAATTTCTGTTGATGACATCAACGTCATCATGTATATGGCAAAACAACCATTTCAAATTTCTGTTGATGACATCAACGTCATCATGTATATGGCAAGACAACCATTTCAAATTTCTATCATCATTTATATGGCAAAGCAACCATTTCAAATTTCTGCTGATGAAATCAACATCATCATGTATATGGCAAAACAACCATTTCAAATTTCTGCTGATGAAATCAACATCATCATGTATTGTTCCAAGTGTTGGCTGAATCGGAAAGTACAGGAAAGGAGCATACAGGTTGTCCAGTTTAGTCCCCGCGCTGATAAAGTGGCTGATGACTATACGTTGTATTGTCCAGTGTCCTCGTCCTTCAGTACTTTAGAGAGTTTCCAAGACATGGCCTACTGACAGGCAAGGGGTTTGTCTGATGGTCGTACAAACTTCGTCCAAGTAGAAAACAATGAATGCTGCCCTGCCCTCTACATCATTGCCTGTGATTATGATCTGCAAAGTCGTCAGCGTCAACCAGCCGCCGGGGCGGAGTAACAAGCGTCCGGATTGGAGGGGTCGTGAGCTCGATCCCCATCACGGCCATTTATTTGAGGAATGTTTCTGCTTCGACCGGCTTCTGTCTAGAGTTGAATTTGGTATGGGATCGACTGGGAAGACTGGGACCACGCCGCCGAGTTTTGTCCTCTAATGGATGCGTTTCTGCGAGTGTTGCTCAAATTTCCTGGCGACGCTGCAGGTGTCTGTGTCTCTCGGGCCTGGTTGACGCCAGGATGCATAAGGAAGTAACGGTAGAGTGCATCCCTGTCGCACAACCTCAGGCCAGAATGGAAATCCATAGCATCTTCTTCATCACCCTTATTCTCATCGATCAACATGAAAAAAGGTCTCAAATTATAATATAGCCCTTTCATGCCCAGCTCTCATTGTGATCTCAGTTTTGATGTCCTCTCCACGTCTACACCGTTGGTGTGTGTGTGTGTGTGTGTGTGTGTGTGTGTGTGTGTGTGTGTGTGTGTGTGTGTGTGTGTGTGCGTGCGTGCGTGCGTGCGTGCGTGCGTGCGTGCGTGCGTGCGTGCGTGCGTGCGTGCGTGTGTGTGTGTGTGTGTGTGTGTGTGTGTGTGTGTGTGATTCATTTAACGTCTTTCCACTAATCGTAATATTAGACAAAGTGAGGTTCTGTCGGGGTCACCGGTATCGGCAGAACCATAGGTACTGTCGCTGGACGACATGGTGGCGCCCTCCGGGAGCGAGAGCTCATTCACGCTGGCTCGGCGACTAACGCATTATTGTCATCAGTGCGGGGCTTAGTGGGTGTATCCTGCGTATGCTAAATCAGAACAGGCACCACTGAATACCTCCCCAGTGACTCGGCAACCGTGCAGTGTTTCCTCTGGTTGGTTGCCTCATGACGACTTGATACCGACTGCCTCCCTGTGGATTTCCGGTGCCGGAACATTGGGGGGAGGGGGGGGGGGGGGGCGAAGGGGGGGGGGGGCGGGCAAGACTATAGCTGTGGACGGGGATTCGGAATGAGCGGCATGGGTTCTATGTCACTGGGGTGGCACAGAGAGAGAGGAGACAACTTAGAAAGAAAGAAAGAAAGATAGATAGAACAAAAGAACAAGATGCAAAGCATATAAACGTACTCCCAGTTTATCTTCCAGAACAACGTCACGGTCGAACATGCGCCATAAATGTATTTGACGTCACAATCAAACATGCGTCATAATATATTTCGTCACTGAGATCTTCCATAAAGAAGGAAAAACGTTTGGGGCCGTTATAGCCGTTAGTACCGGCTATTATGGAAAAAAAACAACATCGGGCATCATCCGTGACCCATAATGAACATACCTACAAATTTTCAGAATGATCGGCCCAGAAGTTTTGTCTGGAGCGAGTGGAACAGATTTTGACCACGGACACACAGACAGCATTTCTTCGTTCCCATTGTAAAGTACTCCCCGTTCTATAAGAACTGGGAGTACAAAAAAGAAGGAAAGAAAGAAAGAAAAGAAAAGAAAAGAAAAATTGTCCGGTTTAGAAAGATTCATGGGGGGGGGGGGGGGGGGGGGGGGGGGGGGGGGGACTGTCACCGGTTTGACGTAGGGGCGGTCCCTAGTGTGTAACGCTCGGTCTGGTTCCGAGGCTGACCGATTTTCACCGTTATTACTAACTGCTAGTAGGTCGTCTCCCGCGTGCAGACAGCACTGTATGCCACTGACTGACTTGGCACAGAAGGGCAGGATCTTCTCTCGT
>CM031614.1:73627052-73642052 GCA_018398815.1 Conus ventricosus
GAGAGCGGGGTGAGGGGGAGGGGTAGGAAGAAAGGAAAGAAGGAGGGAGAGAGGAAGGGAAAGAGAGACATGGATAGTGTAAAATGACAAAAGCATTGGCCGAGTCAGCTATTTTTCATAATATTTTGTCTTTACTTTCCTTTTTTTTTCCTGAATGTGCATTACGTGAGTGATGCAAGTGTGTGAAAAATAATGTGAAGTGTCTACAGATACGTGTGTGTGCGTGTGCGTGCGCGCTCGCGCGCGCGCGCGCGTGTGTGTGCGTATGTGTGTGTGTGTGTGTGTGTGTGTGTGTGTGTGTGTGTGTGTGTGAATATGTGTGTGTGGAGTGTGTGTGTTGTGTGTGTGTGTGTGTGTGTGTGGTGGTGTGTGTGTGGTGTGTGTGTGTGTGTGTGTAGGGGTGGGGTGCGCACACTCGCGAGCGTTTGTGTGTTAGTTAGTTTCAAATTTAACGTCTATCCACTCTAGGTGATATTAGACGGGAAAAAAACAAAACAAAAAAAAATCAACAACAAACAAACAAACAAACAAAAACCTACATCAATGAAAACAGTCAAACAAAACCCTCATGATAAAGTGATGAAGCTAGAAAGCTACAAATGGTTTTGATATGGGAGAGTACAGTGAGAGGTAGGGGACGGATAAGGATGGTCCTTTCGTATATGTTATGTAAATTTAGTAGTAGGTTAATGATTGACTCACTTAAAAGTAACCTCATAAGTATGAGTAAATAAATGTAAGAAACGATAAGTACTTACTTATTGGACTCTTGATAAAGAAATAAAGAATTCATAGGTTAATGCTGGTGATTCGAAAATATTTGTAATGGTATATGTAGAAAGTATGGGTATAAATTGTTTGATAGCGGCACATGAGATAATATGATCAACTGTGATGCTCGTCCACAAACACATAAGGCCTTTTTACTAAATTTTGTTGTAAAAGCATCGACTCTCCACTTATAACATAAGGGACGATAACTTCCTGCTGATGTGGGAGTGTGTTTTTTAAGTTTGCAATACTAAAATCTGCGTAAATAAGCTTTTTGTAACACTTTCTGAAGTAATTCTGGAAATGGTTCCAAGCAAATGATTCCACTATACTATATTGTTCTTGAACCGTAAGTGGAAAATCTATCCTGAGAGACTCTGAACTACATTTTGCACCTTGTTTTGCAGCTCTGTCTACTTTGTCGTTATAATAAAACGAACAGTGTGACGGTATCCAGCAGAAAGTAATTGCTGTGCCTTGTATAGAGAGAGCATGAATTAAACAGCTAATTTCAATTATAATTTCTGATCTATTCTGCAGTTTTAATGATTTCAGTGCCTGAAGCACAGACTTTGAATCAACACAAAAAAGTACTTGAAATATAGATCGTGGGAAATTTAGAAGATAATTTAACGCCATTAATATTGCAGTAAGTTCCGCAGTAAAAACCAATTTATTTTTCCCAGTGAAAAACATTTCTCTACTTTTAAATCAGGTATCAAATAGCAGAGCCCGCATTTTTCTGGATTAATGACCCATCTGTGTATACTTTTAAATGATTTGGATACTTCTCTTCAATATGAAATTTAGCATTACTTGCCACTATATTTATATGTCCTTTTTTAAATCAGTGTGGTCAATATCAAAATGGGCCCTTTGAAGTTCCCAGGGTGGTGTAGGGAAGAAAGACGGCCTTGCAGATACAGACTTTCGTCTACAGTAATGCCCGTGGCTTGCCTAAGCTTATATGTATACGTTGCCAAAGTAATCTGAGAGGATATTGTTTTTGCACGTGTAGGAAAGTCGATATCTGATCTAATTTTAATTTCATTTTTCACATCATTCTTAACTGGAAAGCTTCTTATCACAAATTTCGTGGCAGCCACTTCCCTCTGATCATCTAAGGGTAAAATATGAGCTTCATTATAGGTTCGAAGACAAGATGCATGGGTGGGAAGACCATTGCAAGTTTAAGCGCTTTGCATTCTATACTTGAAGCTTCTTTAACAGATATTTTGGTGCACTAAAAAACACTTCTTGCGCATATGTAATTTTGATCTTATTAGACATTTACATAGATAAATTAGAGTGGACGTGTCTTGTCCCCACCTCTGTGTGCTCACAATTTGAGAAAATTTAAAGTTTTCCTTGTTTTTGTCAGCAAATAATCTATGTGTTGATTCCAAGACATTTTCGATGTGAGGTTAACGCCCAAAAACTTGATTTGTGAAGCATAATTAAGAACTACTTCCATTCATTCTGAAAATAGGCATTTTGTCGGGATTCGAGCCACTGTTGAATAAAACAATGTTTGTTTTTTCTGCAGATAAACTTAGTCCATTCTTTGTCAAGTACTCTGCTATAATGTCGAGCTCTTTTTGATACACTTTTTTCGTATGGTTTATGGTACGTTAGTGGGGTTTTCTTTTTTAAGGTTACTTCCATCCAAATGCATATAACGTCAGCATATTGAACTAAGATGACATTTTTAGATATTTTGCTGGGTAAATCATACATCAGTAATGAAAATAGGAAAGGAGCAATAACTGATCCTTGAGGGATACCCATTGTAAGAGTTCTTTTACTTGAATACGTGTTCCCTATTCTAGATTGAATTTGTCGATTCTTTAGAAAACAATTGATATAATCATAAATATGACCAGACAGACCGATGTTTTTTAATTTAAGTAAGAGCCGAGAATGCCAGACTTGATCATAAGCCTTATTTATGTCAAAAATGTCGCTAATATACATTTACGTCTAGCAAATTGCTTTTTTATGTTTGTTGTAAGTTTTTACTAATAGTTCTGTTGTCGATCTACTCTTTCTGAAACAGCCTGATTTATAGGTATTATTTCATTCTTCTCACAAAAGTGTGTAAGTCTGTTTAAAACGATTCTTTCCAAAAGTTTGCATACATGGGATGTTAATGCTATAGGTCTATAATTGTTTATGTCTGTGCAGCTTTTGCCATGTTTGTGAATGGGAACCACGATTGATTCTTTCCAAATTTTTGGCATATCACCATCCACCAGCATTTTTGAAATATTTTCATACAGGAAATTGATAAAATTTTCAGGCAGATATTTTTCAGCATTTGATTCGAAATTGCGCCCAGTCCCACCGATGTTTTTTTAATTTGGGATGGAATTTATTGCATCTTTGAGTTCCTGAAGCGTTAGATGTGCATTAATATAGTTTGTGTTATCAGGAATAGGATCTTTGTAAATTTCTTTTTGCTCTCCTTGGTCTCTATACTCATTACAATCTTTGATAAACCATTTTCACAGCTGACATTAGCAAACATGTTAGCGAAGGCTTCTGCTTTCTGCTGGACACTTGGTAAGGATCATCCATTTTGTTTTATTGGATATGTTGGTAACTTAATGCCATTTTTCATTACTTTTATCTCCTGCCAAATTTTTCCTATATCTTTATGTTCATTTATTTCAGTTTTGCAAAATGTGGACCAGTAGCGCTGCTTTGCATCTTGGATTATTTCATCACTATGCTTACTGGCCATTTTCATTTCTCTATGTTTTCTATCTTTTTGGTCTGTTCCTTTGTCCCTGATATATATCTTATATTTTTCTTTCTTTTCATCAACAGCACGCTTGCATCATCAGTCCACCATACATTTCCTTTGCGCTTCCCTGGTTTAGATATATGTATCCTAGGAATAGAATTATCTGCAGCTGCTATAAGGGAAGACTGAAATAAAGTGTAAAGATCGTCTATGTTAACTGTGGTTGTAATATCTATGGTCACAGTTTGAAGAAAGGTTTTAAAAGCTGACCAATCTGCATATTTATAGTTGTATTTTGGAAGTGTATCAGGTTTTATTTCTCTTTGTTCTATATCTTTATTGATAGAAATTTTAACGGGAGTGTGGTCAGATCCTAGCAAGTCATCTACAGGATTCCGTGAACAATCTGTTGCAAGTGAAGGTGATATGAAAGTGAGGGTCTGCGAGTTGCTATATCAGGGATGCGGGTAACATTTCCATTATTTTAACAAATACAAATTTGTGTCTGCTATGTTATCAATGAAATCTGTTGCTTGTGATGTGTGTGCAGTTATTATCCCAGAAAGGAGCATGCACATTGAAATCTCCCCTATCACCCATTTGTCTTGCTGGTCTTGAAAGTTTTTTCAACCAGTCAGTGTTCATGTCATCTGGACCTCTAGGTAAATATACAGAAGCGATGTTAAGAACAAAGGATGTGGAAAATCTGACAATGACAGCACACGATGATACAGAGCCAATGTCCAGAGGGGCTGGTGAAGTTCGTTGGCAGTGGTCCAGTCCTCACGAACATAAATAGCAGTTTGAACGCGATTAGAGGGATCAGTCTCTTCATGAACGGGGGATAATAAAAAACCTGATATTTTTTGGTAAGGCACTTTTGTTGACGTTCAAAGACTGAAGGAGTAAAATTTGGTAGTTGTTATGGACCAAATACTGATTAAGGTAAGCGTAGTTTCTGGCAAGAGAACGAGCGTTCCATTGCAGAATATTAATATTTGACACTGTACATTTTTTCATCTTATGTTCTGGAAAAACAATTAGGTATCAGCTTATCATAACACAATGAAAGTAATAATAATCACAATCGAATATCAGCTAATCATAACAGCCAAAGATAAAATAAATGAAATGACATCTTTGCAGAGATGTCCACTGTAATGTCAGTAGAACCAGGGCGGGGGGAAACGCTGGAGGATAAAAACCATAGCCCCTTTGGTGTTGGTGACGGGATGATCTCCTCTGGCCTTTCCCAAAACAGTCGATGGAGGTGCTGCCCTAGGTTCCTTGCAAGAACGCACGCTCCTCTTGAAGTGGGATGGATGTCGTCCCGATTGAGGAGTCTGTAGTCACTGGCCCGCAGGTTATCATGGCTGATGAAGGTAATATCATCTTCAGAGACGAGCTTCGACTTTGTCAAGGCGTTCGTAGTTCACGCTTGATGTTGTACATTTTATTCCTGACAGGCGCCACTTGGCTTAGCGCTATCTGTGCCTTCGGGAACTGCTGTTTGACGTGACCAAGATGGCGGAAAAACGCAAGTCCTGAGCTTCAACTGTCAGGGTTTAACGCAATCTACAAAAGAATGGCAAGGACGAGAAGTATGAGAAGTGTCCACACTCCTCACAAGAGCACACCAAAGAAATCAGGGGGCGCCAATGGTAAGAAAATGGGCAACAATAGCGAGGACGGCCAAGCTGTGACAAAAGGCGTCGAAAGAGGTTCGGAAGCAGAGAGAAAAAATCAGTCCGATGAAGCAAGCTCTGGAATGGAAAGCCGATGCCCGACGGAATCTGACATACAAAATGTTGTCGCAGCTGCATCTCACGATTTAGATCCGAACGGCACAAAAAAGGTTAGTCACGCCCAAACACAAACTGACTTCAAAATTAATTCCAATTCATATGCCGATGCTGTCTGGCTTTGCAACTAAAATGCATGATGTCAAAGACAGACATGACATCAACAATGAAAATGACGCAATTTCTTCTAAAGCTCCTCGTGTTCTGATTCTTCACGATTCTGTCTTGAACAAAATTGACGGCAATCGGCTGGGACGGTCATATGGATTACAGATTGCCAAACGAAAAGTATTCACAACCAATGACTGTAAACAAGCAATGGAAGAAGCAAAGAAGCAACTCCATCCTGAACCAGACTGCGTTGCTCTGCATGTCGGACTTAACGACATCAAGTCAAAGGAACCATAAGACATCAGCACAAAGCTATACAGGTCTGTGTTGAACATCAAACAGCGTGTGTGTGTGTGTGTGTGTGGCGTGAGAGGGGACGGGTAAGGGGTGCGCACTCGCTGTGGTGGAGGGTTCGGGTTGGGGTGGGGTGGGGTGGGGTGGGTGGGTGGGTGGGGGGGGAGTGGTGGTATGTGTGTCCGTCTATTGATCGCTCGAGTTGTGTCTTTTATGTCTTTCCTTTTTCTTTGAATTTTATCTTATTACTGTATTATGTAATATGCTACGTTTACTTATTCACTTTTTGCCATTAATATAACATATTCACTTCTATAGTATCATATGCATCACACACACACACACACACACACACACACACACACACACACACACACACACACACACATGAGCCTACCCACTCGTACTCATACACAACGCACAACACACACACACAACACACACACACACACACACACACACACACACATACACACACACACACACACACACACACACACACACACACACACACACACACATACACGCACGCGTACATAAACAAGCAAACACACTGAGAAACATTAGCGTGGGCTAATGCCCAAGTCAGACATCTGTAAGTTAGTTTCCATGACACCTTCGCCTTAAAACCTTTTCATCTTTGTTATTGATTTATTTATTCCTCAGTTGTAAATCCAGCCCACCGTGGTCTGGTAGCATAGCAGGTGGGATGTAGCGCCCATGGACTAGTATGCACGCAGTGTCAGCTCCTTCATGAAATTGAAGCTGGAAGTTTCTACTGATCTACTACTAAATAATACCACATGCATCGGAACATTGTTTACATAGAGAACCTGTTAGAAAAGGAAAAGACAACCGAAAAACCAACACCGACTCAAAATAGTCAGAAAAAGCAGAGAGACACTGAACTTTCTAAGAGTGGCACACCTGATGAGTTTGTTTCTGTTCAATCTGGGGTGTCTCGGTGTATCAGCAGTGTGCAGGAGTGGATGACAAGTAATAAGCTTAAATTAAATTGTGAAAAGACTGAAGTCATGCCTGTTGGAACCTCCTCCTGCCTCAAACTCGTTGAGTCAGAGTCAATGGTTGTTGATGGTACCGAATTACCTTTCAATAAGTCTGTCAAATACCTTGGTGTTACCATTGATCAGTGTCTGACCATGCAGAATCAAATATCTGTAGTCTGTCGCTCATCCTTTTTAGAGCTGAGACGTATTGCTTCCATCCGACGCTTTATATCCAGGGAAGTAGCTGTCAGGCTAGTCTGTGCCATGGTGATGTCAAGATTGGACTACTGCAACTCTGTTTATGCTGGGCTTCCCACAGAACAGATTGCTCGGCTGCAGAGAGTCCAAAATAGCGCTGCACGACTTGTTTTGAAGAGGAGGAGGTGTGAGCACATCACTCCCATGCTGATCGAACTGCACTGGCTTCCCATACAGTATCGGTGGCAATTTAAACTGGCAGTTCTTGCTTTCCGCCACTTCAATGAATCTCTTCCTCACTATCTCTCTTCTTCTCTCTGCACCTACCAAAGCTCTCGTACCCTTCGCTCTTCTTCACAAACACTTTTGAAAATCCCTAAGCGTTCTCTGAAATCTGTTGGCGAAAGAGCCTTCAGTTTTAGAGCACCTTCTATTTGGAACTCCCTCCCTGAAGACCTTCGTAATCAGCCTACTCTTTCTTCTTTTAAATCTCAGCTCAAAACTTACCTCTTCAAAAGGCCTATTCTCTTCTGTAGATGACTAGATCTCTCCTAAATTTCTCCACAACTAGTTCGGTGAGGCAGTTTATGCATGTAGGTGCGTCTGCAATTGTGTATTTTCTTTTTGCTGTGTGCATGAATATTGTATGAATAAGTGCAAATGGTGGATGTAAGCGCATTGAGTTGTACAACAAGAAATGCGCTATATAAGTATTATACATTATTATTATTATTATAAGAGAGAGAGAGAGAGAGAGAGAGAGAGAGAGAGAGAGAGAGAGAGAGAGAGAGAGAGATGCATGCATGGATGTAACGCCCCCCCCCCCCCCCCCAAAAAAAAAAAAAAAAAAAAAAAAAAAAAAAAAAAAAAAAAAAAAGATAAAATGGAAAAAGACAAAAACCTGTATATAAAATAACACACAGTTCAAAGGTAATGTGATAATTCGATACACAGTTCAAAGGTAATGTGATAATTCGATACACAGTTCAAAGGTAATGTGATAATTCGACCACACAGTTCAAAGGTAATGTGATAGTTCAATATGAAAGAATGGCATGTGAACAAAGGAGCAGCATTTCTCAGATCTCTCTCTCATTCTCTCTCTCTCTCTCTCTCTCTCTCTCTCTCTCTCTCCTCTCTCTCTCTCTCTCTCTCTTCTCTTCTCTTCTTCTTCCCCCCCCCCCTCCTTCTTCTTCTTCTCTCTCTCTTTTCTTCTACTACTCTTCTTCTTCTTCGTCGTCTCTCTCTCTCTCTCTCTCTCTCTCTCTCTCTCTCCTCTCTCTCTCTCTCTCTCTCTCTCTTCTGCTTCTCTCTCTCTCTCTCTCTCCTCTCTCTCCTCTCTCTCTCTTCTTCTTCTTCTTCTTCTTCTTCTTCTTCTCTCTCTCTCTCTCTCTCTCTCTCTCTCTCTCTCTCTCTCTCTCTCTCTCTCTCCTCCTCCTTCTTCTCCGCCCCCGTCTCTCTCTCGTTCCAATGATTTCGGTATGATGCGAAGAGTTTAAAGCATATAGAGCCACATCTTTGCAACTGCATGATTACGTGTTTATCTGAAGGGAAAAAAACATTCTAAGAGTTCATATTTCATATGTCTATTAAACATAAAAACAAAAATTACACACACACACACACACACACACACACACACACACACACACACACACACACACAAGCACATGCGCGGGCGCGCAAATAGAACAAAAAAATAGATAGATAGACAGACAGATAAAGAGACAGATAGACAGATAGATAAAGAGACAGATAGACAGATAGATAAATAGACAGATAGACATATAGATAAATAGATAGATAGACAGATAAAGAGACAGAAGCAGATAGATAAAGAGACAGATAGATAGATAAAGAGACAGATAGACAGATATACATATATTAAAGTCACCTGAGGAAGACACGCCAAAAATGAAAACACTGGAGGTGGGGGGATGGGGGTGGGGTGGGGATTGACGTGCTTGTCTGTCTCTTTGTTTTTAAAAAAAAAAAGCTAGTTAGCTAGATAGACAGAGAGACAGATAGATAGACAGACAGAGATAGATAGACAATCAAACAGGCACTCACAGACAGAGAGAAAAAGTATTAAAAAAAAACAACAACCAACACAAACACAAACGCGTGTTTCATAATATGTCTATTAAACAGTCATATATACAAAAATTTACACACACACACACACACACACAGAAGGGGAGAGAGAGAGAGAGAGAGAGAGAGAGAGAGGAGAGAGAGAGAGAGAGAGAGAGAGAGAGAGAGAGAACAGAGAGAGAGAGAGAGAGAGAGAGAGAGAGAGAGAGAGAGAGAGAGAGGAGAATACGTACGAACGGTGGCATCATCTATAAACATGTCAGAAGGGCCTCCCGATAATAAAGGGAAATAATTTGTATACAGAGAGAGCTTTCGTTTAGCTTTGCTGTTTCACAAATAAACATTCCAGACCAGAACGATCACTTAGGACACTGGAAGCAAGCAGGGAGATCAACAGCTAAGAACAAGAACTCAGGTGGATGTCAATGCCACAGGAGCTCCATTAAAAGAAACTGTTGCTCTAGAAAAGAAAATATAATCATAATAAAAAATAGCATCAACAGAGAAATAAACATCGCGGTGTATGTTTGATTCACGACACACACACACACACACACACACACACACACACACACACACACACAAATATATATATTATATATATATATATATATATAATACCAAACCAACAAAGAAAAAGCAAACAAGCCAGTTTTTCTTTCCAACGTTTTCGGCTCTGGGCCTTCCTCAGGGACTTTTTTTTATTTTGGTGCTACTGAAAAATGGGAGGTACCCGCTGTGCCGCCGTCCCGCTGTGCCGCCGACCCGCTATGCCGCTTTAGAGGCGGGCTCGCGCAAATGCAAACCAAATCATAGGGTTAAGGTTAGGGATAGGGTTAGGGTTAGGGTTAGGGTTAGGGTTAAGGATAGGGATGGGGTTAGGGATAGGGTTAGGGTTAGGGTTAGGGTTAGGATAGGTTAGGGTTAGGGATAGGGTTATGGTTAGGGTTAGACGCAATAGGGTTAGGGTTAGGGATAGGGTTAGGGATAGGGTTAGGGTTAGGGTTAGACGCGCAGTAACGAGCCGGGGGAGTAATGAGATGGTCCCCTGCGGCGGCACAGCGGGCCGGCGGCACAGCAGGACGGCGGCACAACGATACGCTCCCATGAAAAATCGAACAATCCTTAACTCTGCTTTTCTTTGATTATATATATATATATATATATATATATATATATATATATATATATATATATATATATATATATATATATATATATTTCTTGCAGTCATTGCAACACCAAGCTGCTCTGTAAGTCTTGCAGTCATTGCAACACCAAGCTGCTCTGTAAGTTGCTGGAACGGTGCTCGGTACTTATCCTTGGAATATATTAGTTTGTTGTATATATATATATATATATATATATATATATATATATATATATATATATATATATATATATAATCAAATCCTTAACTCTGCTTTTCTTTGATTATATTATATATATATATATATTATATATAATCAAAGAAAAGCAGAGTTAAGGATTGTTTATAATTTATAATATATATATATATATATATATATTATATATATATATATATATAGAGAGAGAGAGAGAGAGAGAGAGGAGAGAGAGAGAGAGAGAGAGAGAGAGAGAGAATAATTTTGTTTTCTTTTCCTTTTTCACTTCGAAATGAAGAAATTGATAGCATTATACAGCTAATGAAGATAGGATACGCAACATATTTCTTGACTTTGAAAAGAAGAAAATTGATAGCCTTAATAAAAAGTTCATGAAGATAGGATACGCAATGTGGGTTGTGCCAGCCGCCATTTCAAGAAAGTCCGGGAATTCAGGTTTAAAAAAAAAAGAAAAAGAAAAAAAAAGGACATAGGAAAAAGACAAGAAAAAAAGATGTGCAGACATAAACAGCATCAACATCTAACACGAGTATGAAAAACAAAAATAGTTTCATGAACTTGCGTGTCTGTTATGTCTCCAGTCCATGCTGAAGAAGAACACTGACGAAAATTGAAACAAACACGAAGCGGTTAGCAAAACTTAGCGCAGAAGAAAACGAACCAGTCACAACACTTTTTAAACGCACCAAAAGACGCACAGACGTCCAACACTTTGACAGTGTTTCGGAAATGTACGTGACACTCACACGAACCGTGGGGAAAGTCGAAGGTTTTCAGAGTTGTAAACCGACACCACACACTTAACCGTGACCACACGCGCACACACACACACGCACACACAGACACCACCCGATGCCAGAGACAAAGAACACGGGTAGGGAGGCGAACGAGATCAGTGAACTGTGTGGCCGGTTGGTTAGTTCGTTGCTTACTCCGCCACACATCGTCGCACAGTGAGTGGCACGTGCAACGCGCGGCGGAGTTTGAGACAGTACGAAGAATGACGCAGCCAGCGATTGTCTGTGAGCAACGGGCTGGGCGGTATGGGCAGGATAAAAAAAAAGGGGGTGGGGGGGGGGGGGGTGGTGGTGGTGGTGGTGGTAGAGAAAATGGGGTGGTTTAGGGATGGATGAGTGTGGGTGGTGATAGCGGTCTGGAGAGGGAGAATTTCGATCATTTTCATGCGTCTGACAGCGGGATTTAGGTTACTGGATAGGGCGCGAGGCATACACTTACACACACGCACACACACACACACACACACACACACACACACACACACACACACACACACACACATCAAAATGGAAGTACAGCATTACAAAGGATTGTTTTTTCGTTTATTACCTGTGACCCTTGCTTGGAACGAAAATGATGTCTGCATTTGAAAGGGGACGAACCTGAATTGCAGACTGAATTGTTAAAGTAGGGCCTGTCTCTACTCGTTCTGTCTTTAAATCTCTCATTTGTATGTATCTATATTAATTCAGGTGTCGGGATTCGTGAATCGCCACATTCTGGCAGCTTTTTTGCAAATGGTACCTGATATGTTGATATGTCTGAAACTTCACTGCACGCCACCAAAGAGACTCGGCAGCAGTGCAGCGTCGCCTCTGGTGGGTTGCCTAGGGACTTGGCTTTGACTCTACCTCTGGAGTGGCGATGCCGGAGCTGCGTGCGACTTAGTGGCGTGTGACTGGATGGAGAGAGAGAGTCAGAGTGATTGGCATGGGGTGAAAATGTTGTTGGAGTGGCACAGAAAATAAAAGACAAAAAAAGCCCACAAAATACAAAACCAAAAAAAAAAAAAACGAAAGAGAGAGAGAGAGAGAGAGAGAGAGAGAGAGAGAGAGAGAGAGAGAAAGCCGTTATTCATTCCAGTACTATACGGCTGACCTTCCTGGATAAATGGTGTGAAAAGCACAATAAGCAGCCAAGAGAGAGAGAGAGAGAGAGAGAGAGAGAGAGAGAGAGTCTGTTTTTATTCATCTAAAAAAATATTAACGATTCAGTTACAAGGCAATTGTTCTATACCCACTTCCAATCCCTTCATTTTTCAAAACAAGAGTTTTTGCACAATTCTGGTTAATTCTGCACATAGAATCCCCGCTATTGCGAGCGGAAATTTACCGACAAACAGCGCTCCATTGCTTTATAAAAAAGCAACAAAACAAAACAAAAAAAACCCAGTTTGACGTCATTCGTTTGACGTGACTGACGTCACTGAGTCAGGGTGTGGGCTCCATCTCTAATCTCCGAATCAGTCAAGGGTTAATTCTTGTAATTGAAGAGCAGCTTTGATGAGTGATTTTTACTCTGCTCGGCGACAAAACATCAGTGAGCAGGCTCTTGATTTCGGGTATCTTTGTCCATCTGCATGTTTGCCTGCATGTCTATCTGTCTGTCTGTTTGTCCAAGAGTCTTTCAAACAGCAGCTGGGCAGATTTCCAGCCAATTTGACAGACTGTTGTGTAGAATCGGAATATTCGCAAACGGTTGGATTCCAGCGTCTGCGAAGGCCAATCTAACGCAATTCAGGAAAACATCCGAAAGCGAGTAGTTAGAGAGGGGATAAGCTTAAGAGCGTAGTGATCGCCTCTGCTACTCGAACTCCTACTCACCTGAGCGGAGTTTTCATTTATAATGCTTCAGTTATCGTGATAAGCTTGACAGAAATGTTGTCAAACAGGTGTCACATTATAGTCTTTACTCAGTTTCCCGCTCACCTCATGGACATTTTTTAACTTTTAAAGAAAATAACTATTTCTTTTGACCTAATGGTAGTCCAATGTACTATACTGACGAAATAAAAACGTATTGATCGTTTCTGAATTTTATGAGTGCAAATATGAAACTTTTCTCTCTCTCTCTCTCTCTCTCTCTCTCTCTCTCCTCTCTCTCTCTCTCTCTCTCTCCTCTCTCTCTCGCTTCTCTCCCTCGCTCTCCCATTTTGCTGACAAGGGTAGATAAATTCGTGTTAGTACACCGATCCGAGGTTGACAAGAAAAGATAATTATTAAATACAATACTGTGCAGTTTATTTGTCTACCCATCACATCCAGGAAGAAGAAAACCGTAGGAAAGAAGAAGAAAGAGAAGGAGAAGAAGAAGAAGAAGAAGAAGAAGAAGAAGGGAAATAAGATGGAGGAGAAAAAGAAGAACCAGTAAAAAAAGAAGAGGAGGAGGAGGAGGCAGAGGAGATTACATGGACAAGAGAAGAAGAAGAAGAAGAAGAAGACACAAAAGAAGAGCTAGAGGCAGCACCTCAAAGTATACATCTCCGCCACTGACATTTAGCTTTGTGCGTTATTCCGACACCACAGGGGAGATTACCAGTAGCAGGCCAGACGGCTGTAGATCAAGAGGCAGGGTCGAGGGGCAAAAGGAGAAAGGTCCTTGCTGCGCCATGCTGTTACCCTTGACGTGAACACACGTCATTTGGCTTCCCTCTGTAGAGGGGCGTACTGACGTAGCATGCCTGTTTTGCGTCACATGACTGACATTTTCAGTTTCCCAGTTTGTAGCTCAGAATTGTCGGCCTGTTCCGGCTCCTACCACTGTGCATTAAGAAAAATAAACAAGAAAATATTTTGCTTCAGAGCGTGGAATCTACGTCTTATAAGTCAACCCAGGTTTATTTCCTCTCAATGGCTACTGAGCTGGGATTTTATCCCCACTACGTATTGCAGCTGTGGAATTTGTATTCGTATAACAAAAAATGAATAAAATAATAACAGCTAAAGAAAAACAAATGTATCCCCAAACGTTACATTTTGTATTGTTGATGCCCCTGCTCCACTTTTGTTTATCAAATCGTTTACTAAAACTAACGTGGCCCGTTTTTCAATGACAGTATCTTTAAATTTTTTCCACCCTCGAAAAAACAAGACTCTGTTGCATTAAACTTTTGTCTTTAATAATACAGGGCGTACCTATGCAGGTACCAACACACGAACCTTTTTGCACAGGGTGGCATGTCTGTGAACCGAGACAGTGATCCACGAGAGCAGAGCTACAGTGATACAAAACACTGGAAGAATTAAACAAAATTCAAGAGATAAGCGTTAACACACACACACACACACACATACACACACACACACACACACACACACACACACACACACACACACACACACACACACACACACACACACGTGCGCACAAAAGAACACTCCCCATACAAACACCTTCCCCCAGACCCATCTCTCAGCCCCTTCCTCTGCACATACACAAGGAAATCCCTCGCAACTCCCACCGCAAGTACAGACGCTTTTAAACAGCACTAGTGGCATTGACCTATATATTTGTTTTTTATACATAGAGCCTATTGGTGATCAGTAGTAGTTTGTATGTGATTCTATTTGTCAGTGTATTTCTGTGTATGTTTTGAACAGCTCCAGGAGTAAAAGATGTCTCATGCTATTTCGTGGGACATGCGCTCTCTCTCTCCTCTCTCTCTCTCTCTCTCTCCTCTCTCTCTCTCTCTCTCTCTCTCTCTCTCTCTCTCTCTCTCTCTCTCTCTCCTCTCTCTCCTGTCTGTCTGTCTGTCTGTATGTCTCTCTCTCTCTCACTCTCTCTCTCTCTCTCTCTCTCTCTCTCTCTCTCTC
>CM031614.1:73655997-73683497 GCA_018398815.1 Conus ventricosus
GCAAAAGACAGTAAGATGGCTGAAATCAAATTGAAAATGGAACCTCTGGTCAAATATACTTTTTGTTTACTATGCTGCTTGGACGCATTCCTTGATATGCATGGTACATGTTTGTGTACATGCATACACGTGTGTATGGGAGGAATTGGGTCTGGAGGAAATGGAGAGGGAGGGTTCGAGGCAGCGGATAAGAGGAGAAAAAGTGACTGCATGATATCTTCTGCTTGATGTTCAAACCCGTACAGTCTAATGGCAGGCAAGATTTGGATGTCGCTCGTGGCAATGCTGTCGTGAAGAGACAGAAAGAAGGGGCTGGCGGCCATGTCATGGGGGAAGAGAGGAAAGGCCTTTGTCTGGCCCTCATTAGCAAGGGTTTGTTTTCGTGGCAGCCTGTTGCAAAGACCCCTTCTCCCATGTTCTGCACATCTGCCGTCTCGCTTCTACTGAAGTGGAAGCGTCGTGTCAATCACACTTATTGCTGGTTTCTGTTTACATAGCGTCAGTCGCGGTTGATAGCCTCCTGTCTCCTTTTCATTTGTTTTCAGAAAAATGGAGAAAACAGCTTTATGAAAAAACACATATCATCTCCTCTCACGTCTATGATCGAAGTGGTCGTATATCTGCTTCTCACAGGAGTTCTGGCAGCCTGAGGTTGGTCTATTCTATCACGTTCTCTGACGAGCTCTTTCTCTGCCTGCCTCTGCACCTTCCTTTTTCAAGTTGCCTTGCAGGACAGTCTTTGCCAGCGAGTTGTGTTGTCTCACATGGTCAAACTACATCAGGTTTCTCCTCCTGACCATAGCCAAGGAGGGTTCCTGTGGTCCTGCCAGTGTGGTCATCTGCTTTCAGACAGAGTGCTTGGTTCTGTGCCCTGTCCAGGAGATGTGGAGCAGCCTTCTGTATGCCTTCATTTCAAAGACCTGGATCCTTCTCTCCAGCACTGCCATCAAGGTAAAGCTTGCACATCAGTACAGGAAGATTGAGAGGACGAGGGCTCTGCATAATTTGAGTTTTGTTGGGAAGTTGATCTCGTTGCTTCTCCATAGCTTTGTGAAACTACAGAATTTGCCTAAAGACTAGTGGATCTTTCATAGATCAAAGCCAGCTACTGTGGTCCAGTGATTATCATCACGGGAATTCAGGCGGATAGGTCTTTATTTTGAGTCCCATAGAAGGCAGAAATCTATTACATTGTTCAGTTTACAGCAAAGTGCAGCCTTTCGTCTATTGTGGGGCAGAATTGTGGGGTTTTGGAAAAGCTACTAACGTTGTGAAAAGGTTCCTTTGTGTGCTTTGAAACGCTTTCCTGGTGTAGATAGACGTACACCAAATGGTCGGAATTTGTACGAAACCACTAGATATTTGATTATTGTAATTTTCATTCTTCATTGTGTAAAGTAGAGGCGATGACTAGTTCACATGGTAGAAAACAGACCATCACACAAAGAATATTTGACATTGCTGCATCTTGATGTTAGAGGTAGACACAACTGGGCTACTTATGTAAAAAGGGTTTGGCTTTGATCTGGGAAAGATCCACTATTTTTTAGACAAATTCTGTAGTTTCACAAAGCCATGGAGAAGCAACGAGATCAAGTTTTGCGTGTTCTAATTCGGACATGGTCTTGTTTGGGTCAATCAAGGGTAGGACATGTTCAAATGTTTATTCGTAGCTTCACACAAAGACTAGGTAATTATAGTTGGCAGATTTGGCAATACCGTATTCAAAAGAGTGAACAATTTGGAATGTAATTGTTTTTTGGGACATCTCATTCTGTTACACCAAACGTACCTTTTCAATTGAGTCATTCTTTCAAACGGATCAAAGTTTCTATTTGGAGTGTCAGAAATATTACTTTGTTATTTAAGATACAGGGCTCACACAGGTCATTATTTGTTTTGTGCATTGTGCAGAAAACCAAAGGAAGAAACACTGCAGTTGGTTTTAGTATCTACAGGTGGCGAAAATGTTAGAGAAAAGTTTGTTTCTGTAAAACATTGCAAGCACCTCTGTTTCTTTCGCTTGTGAACGATTGTGGCTTCAAACAGTGAAAATATAGTCAAACATTTTGGTCTTTTTCTCCATCACACTTTCATGATTCATGATGCATTGTGTTCTCACCACAATCCTATTTTGATGGATGCTTCTTGAACCATATTGTGTATGTTTTGTACTGAAATATTTGAATGTGTCACACTCCCCTTCATATTTGGGCCATTTACTCAACAAAATGAACAAAAGAAATATTACCAGTAATTTTATTCCTCCAAACAGAACTCGAAATCAATGTGGGAAGGTCGGAAAGACTTTACAAATGAAACATCGTTAACACAAGTTGAATAAGTGAAATTACGCAAAATAAACTCCATGAATATTACACAAGCGTGGCAGGACGCACTAAAAAAACAGAATCCCACTCAATCAAAATACCTCGACACATTAATAATATTTATCATACAAAGAACATTTTATTTACAACTGTCGGTACCCTTAATAGTCTGGAACTAGTGTTTACCATTCCTTGTGTCATTTTGAGGAGACTAGAAGTCGTGGACTTGATGGAACTAATGGTCAAATTCCAACCCTCTCGTCTACAATCAATTCTGAAACAGTTGCATACATGTACAACTTGTGCATTCAAAAATACTATTTTCCAACATAGTTTCAAAGGTGCCTAAAAGTGTCATTCGTATTTACAAATCAGGAGACAATGCTGAAGCAACTAATTATAAACCAATATCTATTTAGCCAATCCCTTATGAAAGCACACATCTATATACATTTGCATCTCGAGTTATGCAATCTACTAGGTAAAAATCAGTCCGGTTTCAGGAAAAATTATTAACGTCTTACTAATCTAACAAACATAGTAGATCAATGGCACGTCATTAAGGATGATAAATTAAGTGGAGCATTGTTAGCTGATGTTGCAGCCTTTGATGTCATGAACTACACGTTACTGAGCAAAAAATCATCATTGCGTGGCATAACGGACATGATAATCATTCCAAAAGAGTCATCAGCAATTTGTCGGTCTTAATTCTTCAACAACAAATTTATTACCCGCCTGTATGGAGTACCGAAAGCTTCAATGCTAGGTCTTCTCCTTTTTTTCTTCATGCACGAGCGATCTCCCTCGTCATATTGAAGAATTCCGTGAACTTCGTTGTGATGATCCACGATTTATACAAGCAGTTCAAACCTTAATTCTCTGTACACATTATATAAAAAATGATTAGTGCACAGTGAGTCGTATTCTAATGACTCCCATTAAGCCTAAGGTCTAGCCGCCTTCATTCTGTTTTAAACCTTCCCTCCCTCTCTCTCTCTCTCTCTCCTCTCTCTCTCTTCTCTCTCTCTCTCTCTCCCCTTCCTCCTCTCTCTCTCTCTCTCTCTCTCTCTCTCTCTCTCCTCTCCTTGTCTGTCTCTGACAGTCTGTCTGTCTGTCTGTCTGTCTCTCCCCTACCGTGAAAACCAATCTTGTTTCACGAATAAGAATATTTAGTGTGAATACATATGCATGTGTCATTGAACATATACACATACATGTATATATACATACATGTATAGAAAAACATTCGTACGTGCATACGTACATACATACATACATACATACATACATACATACATACATACATACATACATACATACATACATACATATATAAAACAAGAAAAAAACGACATAATAACTGAAATCAAATACTCCACAGGAATTGCGAAATCTTATTATTTACCCATCTATTGTGTCATGTAGTATATTCCTTGAATTTTAATCCAGTGTCGCCCCATGTTCTTTCACACCGAAACCACACATCACCAGACTTCCTGGCGCCACAGCAGCCTTCTACATGTCTTCCAGTGCCAGACATCACCAGACTTCCTGGCGCCACAGCAGCCTTCCACATGTCTTCCAGTGCCACACATCACCAGACTTCCATGGGCCACAGCAGCCTTCTACATGTCTTCCAGTGCCACACATCACAAGACTTCCATGGGACACAGCAGCCTTCTACATGTCTTCCAGTGCCAGACATCACCAGACTTCCTGGGGACACAGCAGCCTTCTACATGTCTTCCAGTGCCACACATCACCAGACTTCCTGGGCCACAGCAGCCTTCTACATGTCTTCCAGTGCCACACATCACCAGAGTTCCATGGGACACAGCAGCCTTCTACATGTCTTCCAGTGCCACACATCACCAAACTTCCTGGCGCCACAGCAGCCTTCTACATGTCTTCCAATGTCACACATCACCAGACTTCCTGGCGCCACAGCAGCCTTCTACATGTCTTCCAGTGCCACACATCACCAGACTTCTTGGGACACAGCAGCCTTCTACATGTCTTCCAGTGCCACACATCACCAGACTTCCTGGGGACACAGCAGCCTTCTACATGTCTTCCAGTGCCAGACATCACCAAACTTCCTGGGTACACAGCAGCCTTCTACACGTCTTCCAGTGCCAGTCGCAAGCGCTGCCAGAACAAGGTCCGCGCCTCCTCCTCGTCGTCGTTCTCCTCCCTCCACTCCACGTAAGTGGTGGTGCGCAAGACCGCCATCATGGCGCCCGTCAGGTCACGTGACTCCACCGCCTGCAGCGCCACGATGACCAGGACGTCGTCACGCTCCATCACGCACGTCTGGCACAACTTGAGCTCGAACTGGCACCACTGGCTGCGGGCGAAGAAGGGCGAGAAGAGCAGCAGGATTCTCTCGCTGTCCTCCACGCAGTCGGAGATGTTGTCCATGATGTGTTTGCCCGGCACGAAGTCCCGCTGGTGCAGACACAGCCGCAGACCCCAGGTTCCCTCCAGGACAGGCAGCAGATGCTGGTCCACCCAGTCCACGTCCTCCTCGGCGTAAGACACGAACACGTCGTACCTGTAGCGTCGCCCGTGCCTGCCCAGGCCTCCCCTCTGCCGGCGACCCCGGCACACCTCGTACAGCCACAGGCGCACGTGCCAGCGGAAGCGGAAGAAGAGGGAGAAGAGGAGGAAGAAGAGGATGAAGATGCAGACGATGGAGATGGTTAAGGCTTCGGCATCAGAACCCAGCATGCACGCCTGAAAATGATGACAGTGATGCAGACTTCGTCTTAACCGGTGAAGGAAGGCAGGTGCCGGGATGGGGGTAGGGGTAATAGAAATGCACTTTGGAGTGTTAAGGTGATGGCCAAGTGAGAAGTATGCGTCGTATGGACCGAGAATTACTTCCCGTTTTCAAAGAAACAAGCAAAATACGAATTGTCACATTTACAAACGGTCAAATTTACGAATTGTCAAAGTCACTTCATTAAAATTATGAAATATTCCTGGCACATCTATGACATGACGGTTAATTGTCAATTCCTCACATGAATATCAAAGTATGCATAAATATCAAAGTGTTCATGTTCCTGTTTCTCCCGTTTCCTCCATATCCACATGACAAATCAGTCCCCTATATTCTAATGGGTTCACTACTGGGTCGCTTTTCATCTTTCCATGAAGTTTGATTAAAATTGGTTTGGCAGTATTTCCGTGATTTTGCTGACAAATCACCACCGCCACCACCACCGCCACACCACCACCACCACCACCAACAACAGCAACAACAACAGTAAAAACCAAAATGTTGACGGTCACATATAGTTTGAAGGTATCAACAAAATCAGAAAAACAAGAAACGGAACAGAACTCGAACAATGCTCACGCTTTCCCAGTTGGGATCGGCGAACACTGTCAATCAAATTATATGTCAGTTTCACCATGAGTCAAGGGATAAAACCACGTCTGCCGGTGCTGCATCAAGACGAACCCCTCACCTGCTCATTGAGGACAAAATCTAGCAGGGAGATGTTGTTGACGTTGGCGCAGACGTAGCCAGTATGGCGTACTGTCGTGGAATAATGCTACGGGGGTCCTCATCCACTGCTGAACCACAGAATGTTGAGGAACAGTGGAAGGGTATTCATGGAGATACAATACCCGAAACTGCACAAAGACAAAACATGAAAAGAAATATAGGAAAATAAACAGAGAGAGAAATGAGAAACATAAAGAAAGAAGAGAGAGAGAGGAGAAGAAGAAGAAGAGAGAGAAGAGAAGAGAGAAGAAGAAGAAGGACACATGCACACACTGAGAGGGAGAGACAGAGAGAGAGAGAGAGAGAGAGAGAGAGAGAAGAGAGAGAGAGAAGACAAACAGAACAGACAGACAACAGAACAGACAGACAGACAAGATAGAGACAGAGAGACAGAAAGACAGAGACAGGATCGTACAAAATAGACACACACGCACACGGCGCTCGCGCGCACGCACGCCACGACACACACACACACAACACACACACACACACACACACAACACACACACACACACACACACACACACACACACACACACACACAACACAACACACACACACACACGCGCGCGCGCGCGCATTATTTATATATAAACTGCAGCTTTTAGGAAGCGACAACATGACGGGCACATTACACGAGCTATATTTTACCCTTCTCTGTCTTTTTTTCTTCAAAACTCGTCTTATAAGAACCATTTTGAAAGTCGGTTGATCGATTTCAACTTCAGATCTCTAAGAATAGATGTGACCACACTCAGCTAACCCTTATGAGCGGCGGAACTACCTGTAAAATCATGCGTCCAGAAGAGGCCAACGCTTGGAAAGGTGTTGGATTCATCTTTTTCTTCATCTTTTTTTTCTCAGAATCCTTCCTTTTCTCTTTCGCCTCTTCCTCCTCCTCTTCCTCCTCCCCCCTCCTCCTCCTCCTTCTCCTCCTCCTCCTCCCTCCTCCTCCGCCTCCTCCTCCTTCTCTTTCCGCGGTTTACAATAGGTTGTGTCATGTGCACATATTATGTTGATTGTATGGGCACATGTTGTTTTGCGTTTTGAGATAGCAGGTTGGCTGGCCTTGTGGTTTTAAGTGAAAAGTGTCATGTGAATGCACGTCGCTATTCTGTTGGCTGTGGCCTGTGTGAGTACTGGTTTGGCGCACTGCACGCGCTATTGAATTCACCTTTAGGATTTGATAATCACGTTGCTCCGTGCCAGCCGGAGAAGTCGGAGGGCCTGATGGTTTGCTTGGACTGAGGCCAGAGCGAGGCTGCGTCGCGTTAGAGGTTTTTATTTATCCATGTTTAATTAGAGAGAAGTGAAATATATGAGCAAAATTAAGGAAGACGTTTGTATTTAAAAGAAAAGAAAATAATAAGAACAAGTGTGGTTAAAGTTGTAACAATTCTTTCTATTAAAGAATGGGAAAAAAAAGTAACATTCAAAATAAAAGCGTATGCATAGGGGAAAGGTTCCTGTTTTACATCTTCATGTTGAGGTGAGTTCCCCTTTTCTTCTTTAGTAATTATGGAAACTGTACGTGGTTCCGAGTGTGTTGACAGAGTGGCTGTCTCACACGGGCCATGGACTAGGGCCTTGGGCTGGCCCCAGAGGTGCCGGACCAAGTCCCCAGCCCAGGTCGGGTAGCGGGCCACTTCTCCGTAACGAGCCCCAGACCCAGAGGAAGGAGAATTTGTATAAGGCGACGCCCTATTCAGCCCGGAGATGGCTGTCCCCTGAGTGCCTTCCCCAAGGTTAAGAGGGTGACCCCCAAGGTTAAGAGGGTGACCCCCAAGGTTAAGAGGGTGACCAGAGAGTGGAATTTATCTCTTCCTATAAAGAAACCTGGAATATGGAAGTATTGTATCTACTTTCCTGTAAAGGAATTGTGAATGTGGAAACATTTGGGTGAGAAATATTTAAAGGCGTGGCCGAATGGAACTGATGCTCCAATATTTCCTTAAAAGAGGGTGATAATTGATTAGACACGAGTGGTGAAGGATACCCCAGAACTTCCTTCCTAGAGACAGTGACGCTTTTTGTATTTTGGGCTGGATAGTGAATGATTTTCATGTGTCTCCTCTTGATGTGAAGGAAGGATGTTAATGCATCCCCCCTGATGTTTACGAATGATGTGATACATCTCCCCCTTTTGCTGGTGATGATACTGATTCATTCCCCTTATATTTATAAATTCCTTGATTGTAGGGGAAGCAGTTGTTTCTTTTTCATCCTTCGTGGAGTGGAGGTATAAATGAAATTATATAAGGTTGGTGTTTGATTAATAATATTTGTACTCCCGTAGACGGAGGGAAACAAACCTTTCTTGTGTTGTGTTTACTATTTGGCGCTCCTTGGATGAGAGGAGTGATTGCGTGTGCGTGCGGAGTGTACTTTGGGCAGATGTGCATGTGTGTGTACGATCCCTAGAGTATGACGGGTTGCTTACAACACTGTGTACTGTGCTCCTCTCTCTTTTGTCTTTGAAGGAGAGAGAGAGAGAGAGAGAGAGAGAGAGAGAGAGAGAGAGAGAGAGAGAGAGAGAGAGAGAGAGAGAGAGATGATGATGATGATGATAATCTTTATTTCCAAGGGTAACAGATAAGCAAACACATGCTTTTTTCATCCGGCCCTTGCCCCGTTAAGGGACTAAGTATGACTAGCGACGAAAACTTACAAAACTTTTAACAAACATACATATATTCACAACATTAAAAAGTTTTATGCATTAACAGTTCAGGCGTAGATGACTTTAAAAGGAAAAGGAAACGATTTAAACAACAAACAAGAATAAAGAAATTGATTACACAGAAGAAAAGAGTTAGCACACACAGATATATGGAATAAGCGATCCTCCTATCGAAGGGGAGAGAGAGAGAGAGAGAGAGAGAGAGAGAGAGAGAGAGAGAGAGAGAGAGAGAGAGAGAGAGAGAGAGAGAGAGAGAGAATTACATTCCTTTTGTAAAAGATTAACATACAACAAACTGCTAAGAATAATAAACTAAGACAATTACAATGCATCAATAATATCAACATTTGTTCTTTCTTTTACATTTATATGATGTGGTTATAAGGCAAAACGAGAACGAACAATCAATTATCAGTAAGCAACAATAAATTCCTAGCATCAATAATTATAACATGTATTTTTCATGATGCGTGCGTGTATGTGGTGTGGTGTGGTGTGTGGTGTGTGTGTGTGTGTGTGTGTGTGTGTAGTGGTGTGTGTGTGTGTGTGTGTATGTGTGTGTGTGTGTGTGTGAGTGATGTGTGAGAGAGAGAGAGAGAGAGAGAGAGAGAGAGAGAGAGAGACAGAGAGAGAGAGAGAGAGAGACAGAGAGAGATGCCATTATTATTTACCTTCCCCCATCTTTGTTGTTTTCTTCTTTACCATTCATACACTACCCAAATTTATAATTATACTGTTCAAAAAAAAGAAACGCAAAATGCCAAGCTGCCGATTTGAAACACAATTTATTGAAGCTCAGTGTGACAACACGTTTAATGTGAAAATGACAAAAACAGGTCATCAGTAGGACAGAAGTCTCCCCTGCAATGCTGTGGTAAAGAACCAGCCCCAGACCCTCAGGGAAATCGGCAGGCCGCTTCCAAAATCAGTAACGGGTGTGACCCCCTCTGGGTGCAATGGTAGCCTGGCATCTGCGGGCAATGAAGCAATAATGTTCCTGATTGTCTGCTGTGGGATGGCCGCCCACTCGGCCTGCAATGCCCGGAACAGTTCATTTGGAGTCGCTGGGGCGTTGGCCCTCACTCTCAGGCGTCTGTCCAAAACGTCCCAAACGTGCTCAATAGGATTCAAATCCGGGAAAGAGAGGGCCAGGCCAGGGTGTTGATGTTGTTGGCGGTAAAGAAGGCTGTGGTCAGGCGTGCTGTGTGGGGCCTGGCGTTGTCCTGCTGGAACACGGCCCTGGGAGTGGCCATTAGAGGCAGGACGTGTGGCTGAACAATGACCTGGACGTACTGCTGGACTGTCAGGTGACCTTCCACGCGCACCAGCTGCTCCTGCCTGTGTTGCTGATGGCCCCCCATACCATGACATTGCCGCCACCATTCGGAGGTGCCTCGTCGACGCAGTTCTGCTGGTTGCGTTCATTAACCCGGCGGTAAACCCTTCGCCTCCTGTCATGGCGCTGCAGCAGAAACTGTGACTCATCCGAGAACCAGACGTGTCGCCAATGGTTCCTCAGTGTCCAGTGTCTGTGTTGCGTAGCCCATTGCAGTCTGGTCTGTCGATGGCGCCCCGTCATTACGTTGCCACGTAGGGGCCTGTAAGCCCTCAGCCCAGCAGCATGCAGCCTGTTCCGGACAGTCTGGTCGGAGATGCGACGGACACCAGCGCATGCCTGGACAGTGGACGAGGCCGGCAGGAAGCGATTGCGGAGATGTCTTAGCCGTATAAAGCGGTCCTGGCTGGCGTTGTAATATGAGGTCGGCCTGACCTCGGGCATCAGCTGATGACCCTGTCCTCTGGAAGCGAGTCCAAAGTCGGCATATGGTACTGGGGAGACATTCAAAGCATGGGCCACATCAGTTGCACTCTGACCAACTTGCAAACGACCCAGGGCGTTTTCTCTCTCTGCTGGGGCTCAAACGTGGCATGCTGTTTTTTGGTACGGTGCCTGCCGGTTGCCAAAATGACCCGGCTTTTATACTGCACTATGACCATGGTGTGTGTGGTTCACCACTGAGTTGGGCATGCTTTGCAGGCGAAACAACAGAAGCACAACCCAATGTTTGCACTGTCGCACCTGGCCTACAACACGCACGTGCACATAGTGACAACCGAATCAATGTTATCCTAGCACGTCGACGTTCAAGACATACATCAGGGCCGGTTTTTGGCGTGTTCTCAACTGTATGGTCCACCCCAGTGGCAAAATTTCATTTTGCGTTTCTTTTTTTGAACAGTATATTAATTAAGCGACAATCCATCGAAACGCAGGCCGTAGTTAACGAAGAGAGAGAGAGAGAGAGAGAGAGAGAGAGAGAGAGAGAGAGAGAGAGAGAGAGAGAGAGAGAGAGAGAGAGAGAGAGAGAGAGATTATAATTCCATTTTTCTATCCAAAATATCACATGCTAAGCATTACTATAAATTTGAATAAAGAGCAATACATCAATATGATCTACAGTAATCCGGATACACATTTATCACCTTGCAGTTACAGTGCTCAAAGAAATAAAAGTATTAAGACATCAATCTATTCGTGACAATGCACCAATAAAACCAGCGACCACAATAGTCATTCATCATAATATGATTTCAATCATTAATATAACCAATAGTAACCATATCTCTCATTTATCATTATCTGTTTTTTAAAACATCAGTGGAAAGGAAACGGCGTATCAGTTTAATATGCAGCAAAACAGAGGGTGTGCCCTGGTATATGTATTTTGTTCTAATAGCAATGGTCTGCTGTGAAATGTGTGATTAGTTTTTCCCTGAAGGATTCTGTAATATGAGTACATCGGAAATGTAGTGGAAGTGAATTCCAAACCACGCTACCTGAGTAAGATAAGCTTGATTTAAATAGATCTATTCTAGGTGTGGGAACCTGGAATTTGGTTGAATCCCTAGGGTTTATGCTAAATTTGGACTGAAGAGAGAGAGAGAGAGGGGGGGGGGGGGGTACGAAAACTGGCAACGTAGTGTATAGGCTTATAAAGCCTCAGGGTGTATACATTTCACTGGACCTTTATAATGCATGGATTTATCACAAAAACAGAACTGTGCTGTATATGTGGTAGATCTATTACACAAAAGGAGTTGAGCTCAGATATGTTAGGGGATGGAACTCAACAGTGTTTGGGGATTTTCTGGAATAATTGTGGGATGTTAATAAATCAACACTGCAGCTGACTAACGACTAAGATTTCTATGTACCGTTATCGTTAGAGAGACAGACAGACAAACAGAAACATTCACTCAGAGATACGAGGCTGAAAGTGAGCTATCTTGAGGTTGACAGGATAGTGCGAGATGTTAGAGACACTTCTTCATGCACGTTCAGAAACATACCAGGCAGAGGATAGGACAAGGCAGAACATAATACAAGATTCTTTCAATAAACAGACTCCTAGAATTTACACATGTATTTATTTTGACTTACAAATCGTAAAAGAAATTCCCTGGAAATCTAACTTTCAACCAAGCTCTCGACTGGATTATCTCTTACTTGACTGGACGGACTCGGACAGTGTGTGTACAAGGCAGATACTCAGACAGTTCTCCTCTTAGGTACGGTGTACCTCAGGGTTCTGTACTGGGGCCAGTCCTTTTTGTGCTGTATGCTGGTCCTGTGTCTGACGTCATCAGTGGTACACGCCATGTCGCATGAGAGCTTTGCTGACGATACTCAACTTCATCAGTCGGCTCCCATTGCGGAAATGGACTCACTGATTTCTCGACACGGGGCTGCATTGCAGACCTGAAGGACTGGATGACAACCAACAAACTACAACTAAACGACGACAAGACGGAACTCATGTTCGTGACAAAACAGCCTAACCATCCTTCTCTGCCTTCAGCTGTCACTATCAATGACTGTACTGTCTCTGTCTCCACCTCTGTCCGCAGTCTAGGGGTCATTCTTGACCAATCCCCTCCTTTGAGAAACAGGTTTCAAATATTTGCAAGATTGCTTATTTAGAACTAAGACGAATCAGCTCCGTACGTCACCTCTCTCTACAGATGCTACAAAAAACTCTCATTAATTTTGTGCCTTTGTCTTATCTAGAATAGATTACTGCAACTCACGTTTGGCCGGCCTTCCAAAATACCTGATAGAAAGATTACAGCGAATCTAAAATCATGCAGCCCGAGTCGTCTGTAGAGCAGGAAAATATGATCACATTTCGCCTCTGCTTCACTTCTTCACTGGCTATCTGTCTCAAACAAAATCTCAACTCTCACTTTGTCTGCTCTCTTTGAAAATGGACCTTCTTAATCTCTCAGATCTCCTTAAAATTTACACTCCCTCTCGACAATTACGCTCCTGTGCTGACGACCGTCTTCTACGAATGACTCGCTCAGGACTACTACTGGTGAAAGATATTTCTCTTTTCAAGCTCCAACGACGTGGAACAGACTGCCAGACTCTCTCAGACATTCAGATTCTATCTCTTCTTTCAAGTCTAAACTTAAAACCCATCTATTTTCTCGTAATTAGTCAATTCTATGTGGTGTGTGTGTTGGGGGGGGGGGGGGGTACAACCTAACTCATAGCCGTCTGTGCCTTTTCAAATGTAGTGTATGTGTATGTTCTCTATTGCATGTATTTGTTGTATAAATTGAACGTTATAGGATTTAGTTTTTTGTAGTGATACTTGAAAATACGTGAATGTCGTACTCATAGGATTTGTGAGTTTTTGTAGTAATAGTATTTGTAGTTGGGTGTAAGGTGTACTATTGTATATGAGAAGGGTGAATGTAGTATTATTTTGCAAAGCGCTTTGAGAAATTCGTTTGATTAGGCGCTATATAAGAAACCGTTATCATTAATTATTATTATTATTATTATTATTATTATTATTATTATTATTATTATTATTATCATCATCATTAAGGCGATCGCTGTATCTTAAGACTGACCATTAAAATCGCCTGTGTTCTTGTAATTGGCTGTGGTGTGTGTGTGTGTGTGTGTGTGTGTGTGTGTGTGTGTGTGTGTGTGTGTGTGTGTGTGTGTGTGCGTGCGTGTGTGTGTGTGTGTGTGGTGTGTGTGTGTGTGTGTGTGTGTGTGTGTGTGTGTGTGTGTGTGTGTGTGTGTGTGTGTGCGTGCGTGCGTGTGTGTGTATGTGTTGTGTGTGGTGTGTGTTGTGCATGCGTGTGTGTGTTGTGTGTGCGTGCGTGGTGTGTGGTGTGTGTGTGTGTGTGTGTGTGTGTGTGCGTGCGTGCGTGCGTGCGTGCGTGTGTGTGTGTGTGTGTGTGTGTGTGTGTGTGTGTGTAGCTCCTATGTATATCACTCTGTAATAGATTCAAGAGGTTACAATTTTAACACATTATCATACACTGTACAAACCAAGCTCCCCTTCATAATTCAGATAATGTCTGCGTTAGTGGTGATACACACGCAGGGAAAATCATCCCCTGAGGGTAAGAAAGAGTAGGAAGTGGACGTGTGAGGGATAACACATTCATCCTTTCTGGTAAACAAAGCGCTGTTTGTCTGATTTAGCCTCAGAAGGGCATGGTCCGTGCGGCAATTTCCAGTTTCGCTACTGTCATTGCCTGTGTCGCAACGAGGCCAATGCCGATACACCACAGCAATCGAGAAGACCAAACAGGAAGGAAGATGCACGGATTTCCTCCCCCCCCCCCCCCCTCTCTCTCTCATCACTTTTCCCTGCCACATGCGTCTCCTCTCTCTCTCTTTTCTCCTCTCCTTCTCTCTTCTCCTCTCTCTCTCTCTCTTCTCTCTCTCTCTGGTTTTCCCTGCCCATGCTCTCATCTTCTCTCTCGGTTTTTTCCCTGCCTGCCTCTCTCTCTCTCCCTCTCTCTCTCTCTCTGTCTCTCTCTTGGTTTTCCTGCCACATGCTCCTCTCTCTCTCTCTCTCTCTTCTCTCTCTCTCTCTCTCTCTCCTCTCCTCTCACTCTCTCTCTGGTTTTCCCTGCCACTGTTCTCTCCTCCCCTCTCTCTCTCTCTCCTCTCTCCTTCGTCTCTCTCTACTCTCATCTTTTTCTCTCTTTTTTGGTTTCCCCTCCCGCCACAGTTCTCTCTCTTTCCTCTCTCTCTCTCTCGTCTCTCGTCCCCTCTCTGCTCTCCTCGTTTCCCTGCCACATGCTCTCTCACTCTCCCCTCCTCCTCCTCTCCCCTCCTCCTCTTCCCTCTCCTCTCTCTCTCTCTCCGTTTTCCCTGCCACATGCCTCTCTCTCTCTTCCTCTCTCTGTTTTCCCTGCCACATGCTCTCTCTCTCTTTTCTCTCTCTCTCTCTCCTCTCTCCCCCTCCCCCTCTCCCCTCTCTCTCTGGTTTTCCCTGCCACATGCTCTCTCTCCTCTCTCTTCCCCTCTCTCTCTCTCTCTCTCTCTCCCCTCTCTCTCTCTCTCTGGTTTTCCCCTGCCACATCCCTCTCTCTCTCTCTCCCCTCTCTCTCTCCCCTCTCTCTCTCTCTCTCTCTGTTTTTCCCTCCCACATGCCTCTCTCTCCTCTCCTCTCTCTCCTCTCTCTCTCTCTCTCTCTCGTCTTTTCTCTCTCTCTCTCTCCTCTCTCTCTCTCTCTGGTTTTCCCTGCCACATGCTCTCTCTCTCTCTCTCTCTCTCTCTCTCTCTCTCTCTGGTTTCCCCTGCCACATGTATTTCTCTCTCTCTTTCTCTCCTCTCCCCTCTCCATCTCTCCCCTCTCTCTCCCCTTTCCCCTCCTCTCTCTCTCTCTCTCTCTCCTCTCTCCTTGGTTTTCCCTGCACATGCTCTCTCTCTCTCTCTCTCTCTCTCTCCCTCTCTCTCTCACTCTCTCTCCTCCTCTCTCTCTCCTCTCTCCCCTCTCTGGTTTTCCCTGCCACATGCCCCTTTTCCTCTCTCTCTCTCTCTCTCTCTCTCTGGTTTTCCTGCCACATTTTTACTCCTCTTCTTTCCTCTCTCCTCTCCTTCTCTCTTCCTCTCTCTCCTCTCTCCTCTCTCTCTCCTCTCTGTTTTCCCTGCCCATCACTCGCTCTCTCTCTCTCTTCCATCTCTCTCCTCTCTCTCTCTCTCTTTCCTCCTCTCTTCTCTCTCTCTCTCTTCTCTCATCTCTCTCTCTCTCCTCTCTCTTTCTCTGGTTTTTCCCTGCAACATGCTCTCTCTCTCTCTCTGTCTCCCCTGTTTTCCCTGCCACTCACCTCTCTCTCTCTCTCTCTCTTCCTCCTCTCTCTCCCCTCTCGTTTTCCCTGCCCCCATCTCTCTCTCTCTCTCTCCTCTCTCTCTCTCTTTTTTTTTTTTCCCTGCCACATGCTCTCCTCTCTCTCTCCCTCTCTTTCTCAATCTCTCTCTCTCTCTCCCCCCTCTCCTCTCTCTCTCTCTCTCTTCCTCTCTCTCTCTGGTTTTCCCTGCCACATGCTCTCTCTCTCTCTCTCTCTCTCCCCTCTCTCTCTCTCTCTCCTCTTCTCTCCCCTCTCTCTCTTTTTTGGTTTTCCCTGCCAACATGCTCTCTCTCTCTCTTTTCTCTGGTTTTCCCTGCCACATTGCTCTCTCTCTCTCTCTCTCCCCTCTCTCTCTCTCCTTTCTCCTCTCTCTCTCTCCTGGTTTTTCCCTGCCACATGCCTCTCTTCTCTCCCTCCTTCTCTCTCTCTCTCTCTGTCTCTGGTTTTTTCCCTGCCACATGCCCCTCTCTCTCTCTCTCTCTCTCTTCTCTCTCTCATCTCTCTCTCTCTCTCTTCTCTCTGGTTTTCCCTTTGCCACATCTCTCTCTCCTCTTCTTTTTCTCTCTGGTTCCCTGCCAATGCCTCTCTCTCTCTCTCTCCCCTCCTCCTCTCTCTCCCCTGGTTTTTTCCTGCCACATGCCTCTCTCTCTCTCCTCTCTCTCTCCCTACGTCTCTCTCTCTCTCTCTTTTTCCCTGCCACATGCTCTCTCTCTCTCTCTCTCTCCTCTCTCTCCCCTCTCTCTCTCTCTCCCCGGGTTTTCCCTGCCACATGCTCTCTCTCTCTCTCTCTCATCTCTTCTCCCCTTCCTCTCCTCTCTCCTCTCTCCCCCTCTCTCTCTCTCTCTCTGGTTTTCCCTGCCACATGCCTCTCTCTCTCTTCTCTCTCTCCCCTTCCCTCTCCTCTCTCTCTCTTGTTTTTCCCTGCCACATGCTCTTCTCTCTCTCTCTCCTCTCTCTCTCCATTCCCTCTCTTCTCTCTCTCTCTTTTTTCCCTCATTTCTCTCTCTCCTCTCTCTCTCCTCTCTTCCCTCCCTGGTTTTCCCACTGCCACATCCTCTCTCTACTTCTCCTCTCTCTCTCATCTCTCTCTCTCTCTCTCTCTCTTTTCTCTCTCTCTCTTTGGTTTTTTTCCCTGCCACATGCTCTCTCTCTCTCTCTCTCTCTCTCTTCTCTCTCTCTCTCCTCTTCTCTCTCTCTGGTTTTTCCCTGCCACATGCCCCTCTCTCTCTCTCTCCCCTCTCTCTCTCTCTCTCTCTCTCTCTTCCTCCACTCTCTCTCTCTCTTCTCCTCCCACCCCTCCCCCCTTTTCCTTCTCTTTTCTCTCTCTCCCCCCTCTCCCCCTTCTTCTCTCCTCTTCCCTCTCTTTTTCTCTCTTCTTTTTCTCTCTCTTCTCTCTCTTTTCCCCTCTCTCTCTCCCCTCTCTCTCAATTAGTAAAGAGCAGTGGACACACATTTTTCCCCAAGTATTTCAGTCAAATTCTGACAACGTTTCAAATACAGTGGACAGTGAAAGTAATGAAGATGATAACGGCCAGTGGACCGAGGATGACGGTCAGCACGTGAACACGATTCACTTGAGTCAGATATAACAGAGAATGAAGTTTTTTGCTGCCGTGCGTTTCGTTAAAAAATGGCAAGGCAGCAGGTCCTGATGGGATCAAAAGGCGAAGTATTTTAAAATTCTATCACCAGATGGTTTAACGGCAATGTTAAGAAAGAATGTAGTTAATTCATATCGATACCTAGGTATTGTGTTTTCAACAAGATTGAGTTTTAAGCCTGCATGCCAAGATTTAGCGAACAAAGGGGAAACGAGCTGCTATTCGCAATTTTTTGTAAGTTGAATCAGTTGAATAATAACCTGTGAAATTATTCTTGAAGCTTTTCGATTCACGATTCAATCTATGCTTCTATATGGTGCTGAGATTTGGGGGTTTTGAAGATGCTTCATCAGTGATAGAGAGTGTTCATTTGTTTGTGTTAAAGAGGTATCTAGGGGTAGGTATCAAAACACCGAATGATCTTGTAAAATGGTGAATTAAAACGATTCCCTCTGTTTATCAATTCTACTGTCTCTTGCATAGATACTGGTTGAAATTAACCCGAAGGAGAGCATAACTGCCATTCAAAGCATATAAAATGTTATTAAATTTGTCAAATAAGGAAAAGTTAATTGGGCTTCGAAAGTTCGGGATGTTTTGAATAGTAATGGCTTCTGTTACGTATGGGAAAATCAAGGCGTAGGATGTAAACATCTTTTATAAGAGAGTTCAAACAAAGATTAATCGATTTCAGGTGGGAAAACTGGGAAATTGTCATATGGATGACAGTGACAGATTTAAAACTATAGAAAATTCAAGATGTCTCATGATCTGGAGACATACTTACTTTTGGATTTGAACAGATTTATACGATACACACTAACAAGATTTAGATTTGGGATTTCTAATTTATCAGTGCACAGTTCAAGATATAACAGGGATAACGAACGTGTCATGAAATGCCCATTGTGTAGATCTGCCACAGATGATGAAATTCACTTTGTTTTTTGTTGCCCTGCTTTCGATGATTTAAGACATAGTTTAATACATCCAAAATATCATAATAATCCTAGTGATTTCAGATTAACATTACTTTTAGCATCACGAAAGACAGAAGTCGTTAAAAATCTTGCTGTATATCTTTACAAAGCCTTTAAGAGAAGAGAAATAGCTATATCTTGATTTATCAAATCTGTTGCTGTATGAATGTGAATTTGTTGATTGAGTCTATAAATGTACGAATGTAATGATTTTCTTTATTGAATTTCCATTATTTTCCTTTGTAACTTGGAAACTGGTTTCCAGTTTTGCATTTGACCTAGTCCTCATGCTTATACTGGGATGACAGTGTCATTCATATTTGTATCATATATTCATTGTTATTGTTCACACCCCTTCAAATGGGGCTTTGGCCTTTTTGAATAAAATTCTGTTCTGTTCTGTTCTGTTCTCTCTCTCTCTGGTTTTTCCCTGCCACATGCTCTCTCTCTCTCTCTCTCTCTCTCTCTCTCTCTCTCTCTCTCTCTCTCTCTCTCTCTCTCTCTCTCTCTCTCTTCTCTCGTCCCTGCCACACGCTCTCCCTCCTTCCTTCTCTCTCTCTCTCTCTCTTTCTCTCTCTCTCTTTCTCTCTCTCTCTCTCTCTCTCTCTCTCTCTCTCTCTCTCTCTCTCAATTAGTAAAGAGCAGTGGTACACACATTTTTCCCCAAGTATTTCAGTCAAATTCTGACAACGTTTCAAATACAGTGGACAGTGAAAGTAATGAAGATGATAACGGCCAGTGGACCGAGGATGACGGTCAGCACGTGAACACAGATTCACTTGAGTCAGATATAACAGAGAATGAAGTTTTTGCTGCCGTGCGTTCGTTAAAAAATGGCAAGGCAGCAGGTCCTGATGGGATCACAGGCGAAGTATTTTAAAATTCTATCACCATAATTGCTCCTTTTTTAGTTGCATTATTTAATGCAACGTTTACCACAGGAACCTATCCGTTACAGTGGTCTGAAGCCTTTATACAGCCTCTCTTCAAAAAAAGCGACCGGAGCTTACCTGATAATGATCGCGGTATTTCGTTATTGAATGTCTGCAGTAAGCTATACAGTCATATATTAAGTGAAAGATTATCAAAATGGATTGAACACAATAATGTGATAAACGATTGTCAAGCAGGCTTCAGAAAAAAAATACAGCACTGTTGATCATATTTTTAAGTTGTTTGCCATGGTGCAGAAACAATTATTGTTACACAAAAAATTATATGTTGGATTTATAGATTTCAGAAAAGCTTTTGTTTCTGTCGCTCGCTCGAAGTTATGGGCTGTCCTGAAGAAAAGGGGTATTCGAGGGAAAATGTACCAGGCTATAACTAGTATTTATAACATTGTTAAAGCATTCACATGTCCCATTGGTTTAAAACAGGGAGTACAATGCAGTCCTGTCCTGTTTTCTCTGTTCATAAATGAATTGGCGGAAGAAATCATCCAAAGAGAAAGACATGGAATTCAGCTTATTCCTGATTTTTTGGAAATTCTTATTCTTATGTTTGCCGATGATATTATTCTAGTTTCTGATTCGATCACAGGCTTGCAAACCCAATTTAATGTGTTGCATGAGATGACAAAAAGGCTTGGTTTAATCGTGAATTTAGATAAGTCAAATATTGTTGTGACGGACCGTTTTTCATTGGGTCACAAAATTTTCGTGTGACCGTGCTTACCGGAAGATAGTGTCCGGAAGCCGGGTTGCGCAGTTCACTGACTGCTACTCACGGTGTGTTGCTATAAACCGGGTATGCTGGATCAGTTAGGCAGTAGTGTTCCCTGGACTAGGGGAACTGGCTACTACCCAGGTGAGGGCCGGGGTCGTGATTGTGGACGCCCCGATCTCCAGCTGCTGTGTGAGCGGTCGGTCGGTGAGCCGACATCTGCCCTACCTGTTACTACGCCCGTGACCGAGGGTCGGGCCAGCGGCCTACGTTCAAGGTCACCGTGAGCGTGGCGTGGGTGGCACACTCTTGTGCTGCCGTCGTGCGCCAGCGACCTACGTTCAAGGTCATCGTGAGTGTGGTGTGGGTGCCACACTCCTGTGCTGTTGTTGTGTGCCAGCGACCTGCGTCGTTCCGCACTTCCAGCCTACCTTCCTTGTGTCAGCGACCTGTATTCCAGGACGTCGCTACGAGTATGTTACTGTGGTGAGCCACAGCTCACAAGTGTTTAGAGCCACTGCGACCGAGTGCTGGCAGAGACGCCACGAATCAGCTTGTTTTCTTTTGTGTGTGAGCCACCTGTGAGAGGCGTCGTGACAGTCTTGCCTCGTGCTGCCGTCGTCGGCATTAACGGCAGTTACCGTAGAAAGAACTGTATTTGGTTAGTTTATTTGTACACCTGATGGTGGGTGGTGCCATCTCATGTTTAAGTTATACGTATATCTGTGTGTGTTTTGTTTTGATGGCTCAGGCAGCAAAAAGAAAAGAAGAGTTGCTCTGTTGCCTGGCCGTCCATGTTCGGATGAATGGGTGTGTGTAAGTGAGCCCAAAAGTCGTGCATGCATCCACAATTTTCTGAGTGAGAGTCAGTCAGACAGACAGACAGACACATACACACACGCATTTCCATCCGTAACAATATTCATCTTCAGAAATGGCAGCTATGTCTCTGAACATGAGGTATGGTATTATGGACGGAATAAACTATCAGTTGTTAATATGCATAAATATCTTGGTGTCATTATGTCGACTAGGCTGTCATTTACTCACTGTTTGAACGATTTAGCCAGTCGTGCGAAAAAAGGGGTCATTAACATTTTTAAGTTGCTTTGGTCATTAGGAGAAAAATCTCCAGTCATATTCTTTAAACTTTTTGATGCTCAGATCCAGCCTATGCTTAATTATGGAGCCGAAGTTTGGAGCATCATAGGAAATCTTGATATAGTAGAAAAAAAGCACTTGTTCTCACTAAAAAGATTTTTAAATGCCAGCATATGAACTCCTAATGCGATGATTTACGGTGAGTTAGGACGTTTTCCACTATATGTAAACTTGCACCTCAAAAGTGTTAAATACTGGTTAAGAATTTTGAAGATGCCATTTCATCGTTTGCCTCACAAGTCGTATAGAATGCTACTACATTTCATAATAACAACAAGAATACATGGGCATCGGCAATTTGTTTCTTTTTGTACAAATATGGATATGGAGAGGTTTGGGGGAATCAGGGGGTTGAGGATGAGAAGGCATTTTTGAGAGCATTAAAAAAACAGTGTTATTAATGATTACAAGATGCAATGGTCTCATGACATGGAACAAAGTGATCGTTTTTGTTGTATCGAACGTTCAAGAGTGAATTGATTCTGTCTCCCTATTTGAATGTACTTAATCATTTGCGAGCAAGAATCAGTTTGATTAAGTTACGGTTAGGTGTCTCACAGCTGAACGTGCACAAGCTACGCTTCCGTAGAAATATAACGGAAAACGATATGTCATGTCCATTTTGTGTTTCGCAGATGGAGACCGAAGTTCACTTTGTTTACATTGTCCGCGGTATCAGTATTTAAAAGAAAAGTATATTCCTCATAAATACTACAACCAACCTTCGCAGTTCAAACTTACAATGCTTCTGGCATCTGAGAATAAATCACAAATAGTTCGACTCGCTATCTATCTTGAAAAAGCTTTCAAACTGCGCGGTAGTTCATTCGAATGAGTAATGAAGTGGAAATGTGCATTGTACAGGTGTGTTTGTATGCATTATTACAGAATGTATAAATTGTGTTTCTGCACTGATACAAATTGATTCTGTTTGTAACCACTCCCAATGACATGGGTCTATGGCCTATTCATTAAATTTTTCAGAGTTCAGAGTTCTCTCTCTCTTTCTCTCTCTCTCTCTCTCTCCTCTCTCTCTCTCTCTCTCTCTCTCTCTCTCTCTCTCTGGTTTTCCCCTGCCACATGCTCTCTCTCTCTCTCTCTCTCTCTCCCCCCCCCCCCCCTTCTCTCTCTGTGTCTATGGTTTTCCCTGTCACATGCTCTCTCTCTCTCTCTGTTTTTCCCAACCTTTATGATCTCTCTCTCTCTCTCTCTCTCTCTCTCTCTCTCTCTCTCACTCTCTCTCTCTCTCTCTCTTTCTCTCTCTCTCTCTCTCTCTCTCTCTCTCTCTCTCTCTGTTTTTTCCCAACCTTTATGATCTCTCTCTCTCTCTCTCTCTCTCTCTCTCTCTCTCTCCTCTCTCTCTCTCTCCTCTCTCTCTCTCTCTCTCTCTCTCTCTCTGTTTTTCCCAACCTTTATGATCTCTCTCTCTCTGTTTTTCCCAACCTTTATGATCTCTCTCTCTCTCTCTCTCTCTCTCTCTCTCTCTCTCTCTCTCTCTCTCTCTCTCTGTGTGTGTCTCTCTCTGGTTTTTCCCTGACACATGCTCTCACTCTCTCTCTCACTCTCTCGCTTTCTCCTTTAGAGTCAGAGAAGTCAGACGTGGTCTCTCTCCCTACCTTAAAAAGGCAAGAGCTGAAGGAAAGAAAGCTTCGATGATTTTTGATCATCTACTAATTGATGGATGTAAGTATTTCCTTAATGAAGATGGCAGCTTGAGGGAATCAAGATAGGGAGACGGCCGGCACCTGATCAAATTTGTCTGACTGTGGGGAATAATGAAAACGGGAATCCCAGTAACTTAACACCGTTTGACGCTCCGGTCTCCGATGACAGTGTCGCGCGTGAGCGGTGTTCTGTGTGTCAGTGCCGCGCGGAGCTGGCAACGCGTTGCGCGTGTAAGCATAAGACGAATTTTTCGTGTTCAATTGTACATAAATCTGTTTCCTTTCTGACTTGGAACGTAAATGGTTTGATGTCTAAATTTAGAGATCCCAGTTTTGTTTCATTTCTGTGTGAGTTTGAATTTATCTGTTTAATTGAAACATTCATGAAGATTGCCGTGATGATCTACTTACTGGTTATAAAGTATTTAGTAAACCTGCTGTCAAATTTTCAAAAAAGGGAAGAAGATCGGGAGGCATGGTTTGTCTACTAAAGAATGAGCTTACCCCATATGTGAAATCAGTTGAAGTGAATTGTCCTATTTATCTGTGTTCTTGATTGATAAAATGTTGTTTGAATCAGAAAAGGATATCTTGTATGTTTGTTCGTATATTCCACCAGAAGGTTCCCCGTTTTATGCTCATTTTGACTTAGATAATGGTGTTAGTTTACTTGAAGAATGTTTGACTGATCTTTTGTTAACAAATGATGTATATGTCATTCTGAATGGTGATCTGAACAGTAGAATTCTGATGTTTCGCAGAACTTTGCTGGGTGTGATGTTTTTGAAGCGCAATATGATAGCCATTCCGTCAACATTAACCGATGTTCTCAAGATAAGACTGTAAATAATTATGGGAAGTTATTATTAAACATGTGCACTGCTTTGAACTTGTCAATTTTAAATGGCGTATGTAAAGGCGACCAAAATGGTTGCTATACGTACGTTTCTGAATCTGGTTGCAGTGTAAACGATTATTTTATTTTGTCGAATGAACTTTTTGCTCTTTGGTTATGATAGATGTGAACTGAATATTTTGGAACGTATAGATTCTGACCATTTTCCGCTGTCTTTTCAAATTGCTGCCCCATTGGGAAACTTGGTAGAAATTGGTGAAGAGATGCAAGATTATACCTTAGAAAAAATTGTTTGGAATGATGAATGCTCCTCGTTGTTTAGTGATACATTAGATAATGAAAATTCGAGCAGAAAACTTGATATTGCCATAAGTTTAATTGATTCTGATATAAACAATGCTCTAAATATGTTTAACGAATGTTTAATTGAAAGCGCCGAATGTATGAAAAAACGTGTGCACGTTATGAAAGAAAGAGCGTCAAAAGACTGGTATGACCAAGAATGTCTTGTTGAGAAAAGAAAGACCAGGAGGCTGTTGAGAATTAGTGGCCGTTCGTTGGAAGACACAGACAGGACTGCATATGTGATAGCTAGGCGTGAATATAAGCATTTATTAAGAGAAAAAGAGAAGAGTTCAATAAAATCAATAATAGATAAGCTTGTTACATCTTAAAGTCTCAGAAAGAGTTTTGGGATGTTGTCCACAGGATATCACCACAAAGAAAACAGCGTAGAAATAACATTACAATAGATGTGTGGTTTCAACATTTTCAAGCATTGTTACAATCCAACGATAATATTCAATTAGATCAAGAGGTGTTTGATGATGACTCTGATAGTTACATGAATCGCTCCATTAGGGAAGAGGAAGTATTACTAGCAATTAAAAAATTAAAAAATCGCAAGGCAGCCGGTCCTGATGGAATCATTGGAGAGCTATTTAAAAATTCTTCTACCCATGTAGTGCAGTTCTGTCTGAAATTATTCAACAAATTATTTAATGATGGCGTGTTCCCAGACAGTTGGACAGAATCAATAATTGTGCCAATTTTTAAAAAAGGTGATGCGAATGATCCAAACAATTACAGGGGTATTTCTCTTAGTAACATTAGTAGTAAAATGTTTGGGATGATAATTATAACAGACTGCAAGAATGGATTGAGGATAAAATATTACGGGTGATTATCAGCTGGGTTTAAAAAGGGTTACTCGACTGTTGACCACATGTTCACCTTGTTGGCTTTAGTTCAAAAACAGTTCTCTTTTAATCGAAAATTATATGTAGCCTTCATTGATTTTGAAAAAGCTTTCGATTCCATTAATAGAAATTCTCCTTTGGCCAATTATGAGTATAAAACGGTATTAAGGGTAAACTTTACAGATGTATTAGAAGTATGTACAATGAGGTGAAAGCTAAAGTTCGTTGCGGAGCTAAATTTACGATTATATCAGTTGTTCAGCCGGGGTTTAAACAGGGCGATGCCTGTAGTCCAGTTTTATTTTCACTGTTCATCAACGAGCTAGCAATTGAGGTAATTAATAACGGGAGACACGGGGGGTTGTTGACTTCTGATGCGCTCGAATTGTTTATTCTGTTACTGGTGATGACGTGATTTTGATATCAGAGACAATCATTGGTTTACAGACACAATTGAATAGCTTACACCGCTCAGCTGCATCTCTCCAGCTGAAAGTTAATTTATCTAAAAGTAACATTATTGTGTTTCGTAAGGGTGGTTATTTGAGTGCAAGAGAAACGATGGGTATTTAATAATGCTCCCATGCCTGTTGTGAATGCCTATAGATATTTGGGTATACTTTTTTCTACTGTCTGAGTTTTGTCAGTGCTTGCAAGGATCTTGCTAGCAAGGCCAAAAATGTTTCTTTTTGTATTATGAAAAAGTTACATGTTTTCAACAATACGTCCTTTCATGTGTTCTGCAAGCTGTTCGATAGTCAAGTGCAGCCAATTGCACAGTACGGATCGGAATTATGGGGATTAGATAACGCTGCAATCCATTGTGAATCTGTGCATCTTTTCGCGTTAAAAAAATTTCTAGGTGTAGATAGACGGACGCCTAATGATCTTGTGTATGGTGAGACGAATAGGTTTCCTATATATATTGTTTCTGCCGTTAAATGCATCGATACTGGCTAAATTTACTCCATATGGAAGAGAACAGAATACCTCGTAAAGCTTATAATATGCTTTATGATCTTGATTCTAGAGGAAAAAACAAACTGGGCTATGTAAAGTTCGTATGTGTCTTTTTGAATACGGTTTTGGTTTTGTGTGGCTGAATCAGGGTGTTGGAATGTTAAACAGTTTATAAGTTGCTTTCGTCAACGACTAGTTGACTGCCGTTGGCAAAAATGGTTACATCATGTGCATAATAGTAAAAGGTTTGATTTTTACAGACAGTTTGGTAATTCTCATGATCTGAAACCTTATATAACTTTAGAAATGGATAGACACTTTAAATACATAATGGCAAAATTTAGACTTGGAATATCGGATTTAGCAGTACATAAATTAAGATACAAAACCGATGTTGATGACAATGATATGCTTTGTCCTCTCTGTAAAGTGTCACAAGAAAATGAGATGCATTTTGTTCTTTGTTGTCCAGCCCTCATGGACATTAGAAATGAACTGATTAAGCCGAAATTCTACAGACAGCCTTCCCTATTTAGATTGACCCTATTGATGTCGTCAGCTTCAACAATAGATGTTAAAAATCTTTCGTTATTTTTGTATAAGGCATTTAAAATTAGAGAAATGGCTACCTCTTAAAAGTTACAAATGATTTGTCTTAATTTGGTATACTTTGTTGCATGTCGCATACATTTGTTTCCAATGTACTATTTCCATACCCCTTCATAAGGGGCCTAGGCCTATGTGAATAAATCATCGAATCCGAATCCGAATCTCTCTCTCTCTCTCTCTCTCTCTCTCTCTCTCTCTCTCTCTCTCTCTCTCTCTCTCTCTCTGGTTTTTTCCCATGCCTTATGCTCTCTCTCTTCTCTCTTCTCTCTCTCTCTCTCTCTCTCTCTCTCTCTCTCTCTCTCTCAGGTTTTTCCATGCCATATGCGCTCTCCCTCTTACTCTCTCTCTGTCTCTCTCTGTTTTTCCCTGTCATATGCTCTCTCTTTCTCTGTCCCTCTCTCTCTCTTGTTTTTCCATGCTCTCTCTCTCTCTCTCTCTCTCTCTCTCTCTCTCTCTCTCTCTCTCTGTGTCTCTCTCTGGTTTTTCCTGACACATGCTCTCACTCTCTCTCTCTCTCACTCTCTCGCTCTCTCTCTCTCTCTCTCTCTCTCTCTCTCTCTCTCTCTCTCTTCTCTCTCTCTCTCTGGTTTTTCCCATGCCTTATGCTCTCTCTCTCTCTCTCTCTCTCTCTCTCTCTCTCTCTCTTCTCTCTCTCTCTCTCTCAGGTTTTTTCTATGCCATATGCTCTCTCTTTCTCTGTCCCTCTCTCTCTCTTGTTTTTCCATGCTCTCTCTCTCTCTCTCTCTCTCTCTCTCTCTCTCTCTCTCTCTCTCTCTCTCTTCTCTCTCTCTCTCTGTTTTTCCATGTCATATGCTCTCGCTTTCCCTCGGTCTCTATCTCTGTTTTTCCATGCCATATGCGCACGCTTTCTCTCTCTCTTTGTCTCTCTCTCTGGTTTTTTCCATCCCACATGCTCTCTCTCTCTCTCTCTCTCTCTCTCTCTCTCTCTCTCTCTCTCTCTCTCTCTCTCTCTCTCTCTCTCTCTCTCTCTGAGTATGTGCGTGCACTTTTTTCACTCCTAGAGGACTATTCATTTTAAGTTACGTGGACTGGAATTGTCGGACAACGGGAGTGTGTGTGTGTGTGTGTGTGTGTGTGTGTGTGTGTG
>CM031614.1:73685997-73688497 GCA_018398815.1 Conus ventricosus
CAGACAGAGACAGACAGACAGACAGACAGACAGACAGACAGACTGGCAGACAGACACGTAGGAAACATTCTTGTGTTCACCTTTTACGAAGCTGAGGACAAAACGTTGTTTCAGAGATGGTGGAGATGTAGTTGTTATCCATCTGCAGCCCGTGAGACGTGGGACGTTGTCAAATGCACCATCGGGAATAGCGGGAAGGGCGTTTTAGTACAGGTACAGTCTTGTCAGGTTTTCCAGCCCACTGAAGGTCATGGCAGATATTCGCGTCATCTGCGTTTGTCCCATATCCAATTCTGCCAGAGAATGTCTTAAGGGATGAAACAGACGGCGAAACCTACCGTCTGGTACTGCTCCGAAATTGTTTCCTCGCAAATACAATCTCCCGAGTTTGGAACAACCGCCAAACATGTCCTCATGGACCTGAGACTCTGAGAAATCTACCTGGTTCATATGGAAGTTCAGGTATGTTAACTGTGAGTTGTTGATGAAGAACCTTTGCATCTGACTTACTTTACCTTCCATCTGCATCAGTTTCAGTACAGACAACGAGGGGAAACGTGTCGCTGAAAACATGTCGGTGGGGAAAGACAGAATTTTGTTGAAGTTCAAAGACAGGAAAGTGAGTCTCGGTAAGCACACTGGATCGTCGATATGATCGATCATGTTGTGGTCTAAACTCAGTTTTATCAGACTAGGAAACAGAGACAAGCCAGACGATGAACAAGTTTGTGGAAATTTAAATATACGATTGACTTGAAGATCTAAAAAGCTTAAATTGGGCAGATAACCCGTTTCCAAGCTGTAGATTTCGTTGTGCCAGAAACTCAGGTATATGATGCTTTGGAGAGGCTGGAAGGCGGACATGTTCAAAGAGGGAATCTGATTCCAGCTGAAGTCCAGTTGTTGTGTGTGAAGTCTACTAGTATTGTCAAAAATGCCTGCAGGTATTTCTCTGAGCCTCAGGCAGGTAAGGTCCAGTGACACCCCCCACGAATAGACAGCAACGTCGGCAGGTCTTTATAACTCAGGTGATTGAAACCTCCAAGCAGCAATATCTTCAATCTGGACAATCCTCGGAAGGCAGCAGGAGAGAGGTAGACCAGGCCATTGTTGAACAGATCAATCACCTCCACATCTGTGGTCACATTAGAAAAGAAATTCTCCTGAGAAATGTTTGGCAGATGGTTGTTGGAGAAGTTGAGGTAACGATAGAACGTTCGGCCCACGAAAGGAACAAACGACAAGTTTTGAGCGGAGCAGTCGACAGTGAGGCGATTACAAGTGCAAGGACTGTCATACGGACACGCCGACATATATTCGTACTTAAAATGGAATAAACAAGGCCAGCAAATAGATGGAAGATCACCAAGTATTGGAACTCCACAATGAAGGAAGAAGGCACTCACAGCAAGTACGATGATGGCTCTCTTCATTGTCGGTAGCGGTAACTTCTATCACCCAAACCGGCACAGGTCGTTTTGCACGAAACACTATTCGTCGGGGGTCAATGATAAAATGAACAGAACTTGGAGTGTGATCTAATGACACGCTTGCCTGTGTAGAGCTGAGAAGGGGGCGTAACTTGAAAGAAATATAGAAAACAAACTGTCCAGCTGCTGATAACGACGAGGATCTGACCGAAAGGCCAGCCTCATCTAAGGACACTGCGTAAGGGGGAAAAAACTTCCTGGCTGTCTTGCAGCGACACGCGACGTTCGCGTTCAGCCGCACACATCATATCTTCCTTGTTGGTTGCATGTGACTTTTTCCTGATGGAGTTTCTGTTTCCGATTGTCCGATTCATGTATGCCCCCAAGGTCAACACACAAACCAGACTGACAATGAAAAATGCTTCCTCCTTTTAAACACTGCATATTATTGTTTACACTTCTTGTACAGATTATAATTGCAAAACAATATTTCCATAAGGAAAGAATGACAAGTAACTCACAATAATCTAAAACAAATGGCCTCAAAGCCTCATAAAAACCCTTTATGAAAAATACATCCCTAGTTCTCAGTGACTCACAGTGTAGTTTCACTTTTTGGTTTGACTTCAACAATGGCACAGAAATCTAAGTTATTTCACGCGACCTCACATCGAATTAATCACGCGACATGAAAAACACACTTGCGCTTGTGTGCTTTTTTTATTTTAATTTTCTTTAGTAGATTAGTTCGTTCCTGTTCTTACGAGGCTAGGATTCTTTCCAGACACCAAAATAAAAATCAATTTCCATATCTAAATCTAAGCTAAAAAGTCTTTATCCGGAGTTCATATCCTACAATTCCCTTGAATCCTTTCAGAGCATCGCACCAGAGGTTGCCTCAGTTCATATCCTACAACTCCCTTGATTCCTTTCAGAGCATCGCACCAGAGGTTGGGATTTTCTTCCATGCGTTTTGGTTGAGGTTTAAATTAACACCACGAGTGTGTGTGTGTGTGTGTGTGTGTGTGTGTGTGTGTGTGTGTGTGTGTGTGTGTGTGTGTGTGTGTGTG
>CM031614.1:73690997-73713497 GCA_018398815.1 Conus ventricosus
GAGATTCCCAAAAAACGAAAAACCGTTATGGGTCGTTATAGCCGTCAGTAACGGCTATAACGGTAAACTGAAACGTCGGGTATCATCCGTGACCCATACCGAACATACCTACAGATTTTCAGAAAGATCGGCCAAGTACTTTCTGAGACATTCCATAAAAAGAAAAACCGTTTTGGGCCACCACAGCCATTGGAAACGGCTATAACGGTAAACTAAAACGTCGGGCATCATCCGTCGCCCACAATGAACATACCTACAAATTTTCAGAAAGATTGACAAGTGCTTTCTGAGATATTTCATATGAAGAAAACCCGTTACCAGCCGCCGTGGCGAAGTGGTTAGCGTCGCGGACTCCCGGCTGGGAGGTTGTGGGTTCGAATCCATCAGACTCATGTAGGTTTTCTGCCCCGACCGGCTCTACCCAGAGTTGAGTTTGCTGAGGACTCAATTGGGAAGGCTGGGACCACACAGTCGAGTTTCATCCACTTAATGGATGCGTTTCTGAGAGTGTTGCTCAAATTTCTTGACCAACACTGCAGGTGCTTGTATCTCTCGGGCCTGGTTGACGCCATTATGAAAGAAAGCGTAGAGTACAGCCCTGTCATGCAGTCTCAGACCGAAATGGAAATCCGTAGCATCATCTTAGTCATCCTCATTCTCATCGATCAGCATAAAAAAATGTCTCAAATTCTGTGGCCCTTCCAACCCTGCTCTCATGGTGACCTCAATTTCGATGTCCTCTCCACGCCTGTGGCCTTGGTTTGGTTCCGTCGGGGTCACCGGTATCGGCGAGTCCATGGGGGCTGTCGTTGGACGTACATGGTGGCGCCCTCCGGAGGGAGAGCTCACTCACGCCGGCTCCGCGACTAAGCAATTATTGTCGTCAGTAGGGGGCTTAGTAGGTGGTGTCCTGCATATGTTAGATCAGAACAGGCGCCACTGAACACCACCGAAGTGACTCGGCAGCAGTGCAGTGTCTCCTCCGGTGGGTTGCCTCTTGACGACTTGACATTGACTGTTCCCTGTTGATTGCCGGCGCCGGGGCTGCGGCGGGGCCGACTGGGCTGTGGATGTGGACGGGGTGTCGGAATGAGCAGCGTGGTGCACTGCCTCTGAGGTGGTGCACAGGTTGGGACAGCAAAAAAACAACAACAACAACAACAAAAACAAACAACAACAACAACAACAAACAAACAAAAACAAAACGTTATGGGCCGTTATAGCCGTTAGTAACGGCTATAACGGTATACAAAAACATCGGGCATCATCCGTGACCATAGTGAACATACCTGCTAATTTTCACAAAGATCAGCCAAGTACTTTCTGGGATATTCCATGAAGAAGAAAAACCGTTACAGGCCGTTACAGCCTTTGGTAATGGGTATAGCGAGGTAAACTTAAACATCGGGCATCATCCGTGACCCATAATGAACATACGGCTAACTTTCAGAAAGATCGGCCAAGTACTTTTTGAGATATTCTATAAAGAAGAAAAACCGTTACAGGCCGTTACAGCCGATAATAACGACTGTAACGGTAAACTAAAACATTGGGCATCATCCGTGACCCATAATGACCATACCTGCTCAGTTTCAGAAAGATCGGCCAAGTACTTTTTGAGATATTCCATAAAGAAGAAAAAAAATCGTTACAGGCCGTTACCGCCGTTAGTACTGGCTATAGCGGTAAACTAAAACATCGGGCATCATCCGTGACCCATAATGAACATACTACAAATTTTCAGAAAGATCGGCCCAGTAGATTTGTCTGGAGCGATGTGAACACATTTTTACCACGGACGGACGGACACACACACACACACACACGCACGCACCCACACCACACACACACACACACACACACACACACACCACACACACCACACACACACACACCCACACACACACCCACACACACACACACACACACACACACACACACACACAGAGCATTTCTTCGTTCCCACTCTAAAGTACTCCCTGTTGTTTAAGAACTGGGAGTACAAAAAGGAACAAACTAAGACCACAACCACGAACAACACAAACATACACGCATGCACACGCGTACACACACACACACACACACACACACACACACACACACACACACACACACACACACACACACACACACACACACACACACATCTGTCTGTCTATCTATCTATCTATCTATCTATCTATCTATCTATCTATCTTATCTATCTATCTATCTATCTATCTATCTATCTATCTATATAGATCTAGTTGCAAAGCGAGACGACTGCAGGCGGAAATCTAAACAAATCTTAAATAAATGTTAGCGAACCGCCCAGAGAACGTGGACAAACGAGTCACAAGACAAAACACAACGCGTTTCGACCTCTTAGGTCTTCCTCGGGTGAGACATAAACGAATAAAACAACGAAAATTCACTTAGCTTTGATCGCTTCAGATCGCTTAGGGTTCAGCGCAAGGAAGAGGCGTTGAATCTATATACATGATACTTTTGATGTATGTTAGTAGCAGTGGGAAATAGAGAAGGTGGAATATAACAGCAAACGTATGTCATAACTTGTACATATGAGATGTACTTCAACATACCCTCACTGGGAATAGAAAGATGTATGTGAATGTAACGTGATCATCCTAGCCAGGATGGAGCGATCCAGCATGTTATCATTTATGTATTGGGGTAACTGACGGCTAAGCTTAGGTAAAAAGCGTGGGGTGGGACGGGTGGGGAGGGGGGGGGGGAAGGAGGTCGACGGAAAGAATGCAGATGCTGATAGGGTAACCCCGCATTTCTGAAACCATTCAGATATGCCTGATCATCCCGCTTTCCCCCTCTCTGTCCTTCCTGCCTCTCTCTCTCTTCTCTCTCTCTCTCTCTCCTCTCTCTCTCTCTCTCTCTCTCTCTCTCTCTCTCTCTCTCTCCCTCTCTCTCTCTATTTGACGCACAGATACAACCATTGTTCAGTATGGTGCTGAATTATGGGGGCTAAGTAATGCTGCACACTTTTGTGAAAAGTACATCTCTTTGCACTGAAAAAGTTTTTAGGAGTTCAGTTACAAACACCGAATGACCTTGTGTATGGCGAGACAAATAGATACCCTGTTTACATAAATTCTGCCGTTAGGTGCATGCATTACTGGTTAAAGTTGACAAGAATGGGTGAGTCAAGATTACCGCGAAAAGCATATAGAACATTATTTGAGTTAGACTCTCGTGATAAGACAAACTGGGCGTCTGATATTCGCTGTAAGTTATACATGTTTGGTTTTGGTTATGTGTGGTTAAACCAAGGTGTTGAGGGAATGGAACAGTTTATCGCTGACTTTAAAGAAAGACTTATACTTTGCAGATGGCAAGAATGGGATTTTCATGTCAAGAATATTGACAGATTTAGTGTATATAAGACTTTTTGCACAATAGGAATAGATAAAATGCATTTAACGTTAAATCTAGACAGACATATCAAGATTATTACAACAAGATTCAGACTGGGTATTTCAGATATTGCTGTACATAGATGTCGATACAAACAACATACCCCTGTTGATTTGATTTGTCCATTGTGTAAAAAAGAGAAAGAAGTGAAGTGCATTTTGTTCTGTGCTGTCCTTTACTAAACGAATTGAGAGAACGTTATGTGCATTTGAAATACTACAGATTTCCAAGTCTTTTCAGATTAGGTTTACTTCCAGCTTCCAATAATGAACGAACAACTAGAAATCTGTCCATTTACCTATACAAAGCATTTAAGCTACGATCTGTTCTTGTTTCTTAATGTAAAGCATTGAATCAGTTTTTGAACGTGTAAAATATTCAATGAGTTCCAGATGCACCCCTTCACGAGGGGCAATGGCCTATTTGTGAATAAATTATCCGTATCCGTATCCGTATCCGTATCATCTCTCTCTCTCTCTCTCTCTCTCTCTCTCTCTCTCTCCTCTCTCTCTCTCTCTCCCTCTCTCTCTCTCCCCCCCTCTCTCTCTCCTCTGTCCCCCTCTCTCTCTACTCTCCTTCGCTCTCTCTCTCTCACTCTCACACTTCTCCTCTTCTCTCTCTCTCTCTCTCTCTCTCACACAACACACTCTCTCTCACACTCTCTCTCCTCTTTCCCCTCTCTCTCTCCTCTCCTCTCCTCTCTCCTCTCTCTCTCTCTCTCTCTTCTCTCCTCTCTCCTCTCTCTCTCTCTCTCATCTCTTCTCTCTCTCCCTCTCTCTCCTCTCTCTCTTCACTCCTCTCTCTCTCCCTCTCTCTCTCTCCTCTTCTCTCTCCTCCCCTCTCTCTCCTCTCACTCTCACTACTCCTCTCTCACACACACATCACACCCATCACCTCACCTCTCCTCACACCCCCTCTCCTCTCTCTCTCCTCTCTCTCTCTCTCTCTCTCTCTCTCTCCCCCTCTCTCTCTTCCACACCCCATCTACTTCACTACACTTCCTCTCCTCTCACCTCCTCTCTCTCCTCACTCTCTCTCTCTCTCTCCTCTCTCTCTCTCTCTCTCTCTCTTCCCTTCCCTCGTTGTCTGTCATTGCCATGGTATTTGTACGTGTGTGTGTTGTGTCTGTGTTCTTGTGTGTCTCGTGTCGTGCGTCGTCGGTTCGTGCGTGCGTGCTCTGCGTCCTCCCGTGCGTTGTGATTGTGTGAGTGTGTGTGTGTGTGGCTGCGTGTGTGATGTGCTGGTGAGAGGATCGTTCGTGCACCGCGGCGTGCTCGTGTCATGAAGTGCGTGTATGTGGGTGTGGGGTGATACAGTTACCCAGTGTTTAATGTGTTTGTTGAATCTGATTCTGCGCGTTTTCCTTGTCATTTGACACTGTAACAAAAAATCATACCCATGTTTAGTGTTTTAAAAACAAATCTTTGAACTATTACCATATACATTGTTACATACTAAAAATACATCATACATTTCTAAAAACAAGAGAGACGATGATGAAGAGACAGTAATGACAGAGACAGAGATAATAGAAATAAGAGAGAGAGAGAGAGAGAGAGAGAGAGAGAAGGAGACGAGAGAGAGGAGAGAGAAGAGGACAGACGACAGACAGAAGACAGACAGACAGACAGACAGAGGAGAGATTGAATATATGAATGAGTTTTTAAGGAAAAATAATCTCCTAACAAACATTTATTTTCTAGGAGATATTTTTTTCCAACTTCATTTTTCAGTTGTTAGGAGAAAGGGTCAGGGCGTGCGAGTTGTGTGTTTGTGTGTGTGTTTACGTGTGTGTGTGTGTGTGTGTGTGTGTGTGTGTGTGTGTGTGTGTGTGTGTGTGTGTGTTTGTTTACGTGTGTGTCTGCGTGTGTGTGTGTGGTGTGTGTGTGTGTGTGTGGTGTGTGTGTGTGTGTGTGTGTGTGTGTGTGTGTGTGTGTATGTGTGTGTGTGTGTGTGGGGGGGTGTGTGTGGGTTGTTTTTAACGTGTGCGTGTGTGTGTGTGTTTGTGTGTTGTGTGTGTTTTTGTGGGGTTGGGTGTGTGTGTTGTGTGTGTTGGGTGTGTGTGTGTGGGTTTTTGGTGTGTGTTTTTTACGTTTGTGTTTTGTGTGTGTGGTGTGTGTGTGTGTGTGTTTTTGGGGGGGGTTTTTACGTGTGTGTGTTTTGTGTGTGTGGTGTTGGGGTGTGTGGGGTGGGTGGGTGTGGTGTGGTGGGGGGGGGTTGTGGGGTTTTTCACGCCGACTCCGGGGGTTGCCCTGCGGGAAAGGGTCTAGATGGGAGTAAAGGGAGTGCCTGAACTCACCGCCCCCCCAAAGACCACAAAAAAAGTTTAAAAAAAAAACCCCCCATTTATTCACACCAACACACACATAGTCAAAAATTAAGCTTTCCCCAAACACAAACAACATACCCCCAATCCAATAAAGCTTTCAAACACCCCGGTTTCACAAAATTAAAGGGCTTTTTCAACACCAGGACTCCCCAAAAATGGGCAAACAAGCATTTTAAAACGCACACAACATAACCATAACCCAAAAATAAGCTTTTCCAGCACACTTTCCCTTTTTCCGTTTCAGGGGTTTCCCCCCAACACCTCTCTCCTCCAAATTTCCACTGTGGCACCGGTCGCGTCAGGTGCCCCAAACTGTGGGTTTTTAAACGAAGTGTCTTAGGGGAACGGGCATTTTACCAATCCTAAACCACCTTGTTTAAACCCCACCGTTTTTTGGGAAAAAGGGGCCTAAAAAAGCCCCCTTTTTTCCCTGTGGCGGAAGAAGGAGAGGAGAAAAATCCCGGGGCCGAAGACAAGAGAAGAGAGAGCCCAGGGGAAAAAAAACCGCAGACAGACAAAAGGCGGGCGGGACAGACCCACACAACACACTTTTCCCTCTCAAAAATGACATAAAATCCGCACACTTCTTCTGACTAATTTCCCCCCAAAAACTTTGTCACGGGGCTGAAATCTGATCACTTAATTTACGGCTCGCGGCAGTTTGCCCCTAGCCTGCCCTGTTTAAACGAAACACACTCATTTGGGGTTGCACCACTTTTGGGAAAATTTGTTTCCCAAATCAGTTGAGGCTGTCGACGGGGCCCACGACCCGGGCCGTCATTGTTTGAGCCACCACTCAAAGGCTGTGTGTTCGTGGGTTGTGACCACTGTTTTTTAAATTGTGTTTTTAAAATGTTTAAAACGTTACTAAAAGAACAGGTTTTTTGGCGGGCCATAAGTTTTTTTTTTAACTGCATTTTAGAGTATTTTTAAAAAGGAATTATTTGGTCTTTTCAGTAAAGGGCAAGCTAACTTTTTCAAATGTTTGCCCGCACACGGGCTTTTGTTAACACTTCCTCGCTTTCCCGCGAGAGCCGCCTCTTTCTTTGTTTTTTCATTGCGTTTAAACCCTGGATTTGGGAAGGGGCGGGGGAAAACACACTGTTTCGTATTTAAAAACTTTTTTGTGTTCCTCCAAGAAAAAAATTTGTCTCAGTTGGTATTAACGGGATTAAATTTTTAACTAAGTTCAGTGTTCATGTGGCAAGCTAATCTGTGTATAAAGATGTTATATTTTTTCTTTTTTTTTTAAATTTAACCTTTCCCATCTACCTTCAAGTGTGCTCTTATGCAACTAAAAGGCGATTTTAAAATTTTTTGGGAAAAACAAACTAGATTGGGTTTAGGCGACCTTATTTACACCCTTCCCAGTATGGAGAGGGGGAAATTGTGGCAGCACTATTTCATAAAAAATGCTTCAAATATAAAAAATAAAGGATGAAACTACAACCTAAAAAAAACTTTGTGTAAAAGAAGGGGGCCCACGGCCCAAAATTTTAAATCGCTCGACCGCGCAAACCTCGTTGACACAGCGCAGGGGCAAGCAACCAAAAAATCAATAAAGGGGAAAAGGGGGGGAGGGGGGGGGGTTTTTTTTGGGCAGGGAGGGGTGGGGGTTGGGGGGGGTGAAAAATTTTATTTTTTGGGGGTTTGGGGAAAAGGCGGCCAAAAAGGGGGGGTTTCGTCTAGGCCGGGTTGAAAATTGAAAATTTGAAGGTGGTGGGGGTAGGAGAAGATTATTTAAAAACTGGGTTTTGGGGTGGCCATTTGGAAGGTTTTTTTATAAAAAAATTTTTTTTGATTATTGGTTTTACTAATGTGGGGATTTTAAGCCTAAAAACAAAAATATTTGGAACGGGACTGGTTTTTAAAAAACCAAATTGAAACAATTTTTTTTTAGTGGAATTTGGTTTTTTTAGAGGACGGCCCTTAATTTTCCCAAATTTTAACTGCGTTTACCCTAAACGGTTCATGGGTTCCAAAAGTCCCCCAAAACCTTTTTTTCTTCGAAAGTATTAAAAGAGTTGCCTCTTTCCCACCCCCCCCATCCCCCCCCCCAAAGGGCAGAAAGCCCCCCCCCCCCCCAAACCCAGGGGGCCGCGGGGTTTCCCCCCCCTAAAAAGGCCCGACTCCCCCCGGGGGGCGGGCCGGGGGGGGGGGGCCCCCGGGGTGGGGGGGGGGGGTTTGGTTTGGATTTGAGGGGTTGGAAGTAAAAGATTTATGTATTTGGGAATTTGTTTTGTTTTGGTTTGGGGGTTTAAAATTGCCCTTTTTGGGAGCCGCACCCAAGCATTCCCCCCCCCCAAAACCCCAAAAGAAAAGCCGTCTTACCCCCCCCCAGGAGGGCCCCCCCCAAACCCCCCCCCCGGGGGCACGGCACGTCCTTCCCCCCCCAAACGCCCCGGGTCCCCCCCCCCGCCCCCCCCACTTTCCCTTGTGGGTTTTTTTTGGGGGGGGGGGGGTTTTGGGGGTTTTGTTTGAAAAATTTGAAAACCCCCCATTACAGGGAAAATTTTTAAGTTCAATTTTTAAAATTACTTAAAGTTCTTATTAATTTAACCTTTAAGGGGTAAAATTTGCCAATTCAATTACCCCCAATTCATTTAATTATTTCGAAGTTTTTAAAATTTCTTTTTAAGGGTTCTTGAAATTTTTAAAAGTTCTTGATCAATTTCTTAAAATTCTTGTTTAAAGTCACCCCCTGTAAGAAAACCAAGTTCTTATAAGATCTTATAATTTTAAAAAAAATTACAAGCTATTTTTTTATTTTTAAAATTTTATTGATGTCTAATATAGTAAAACACACGCCCAAAAAACTTTTCACGTTGAGTATGTCTTGCTCGGGGGGGTTTCTGCTTAGATTTTAAAGGAAGTCTTACTTCCGAAGCAACCGCTTTGATTAAAATTCTGGTTTGGAAATGCCCTTTTTAGGATCCGGGTCTTTATTTATTGACTTCTTTATTTTTAATACGCCAGGATCTTTTTTTAAAAAAAATTTTTTAAAAATTTATTAGCCCATTAAAATGGTAAAAAAATTTGTTTTGTTTTGGGGGTTTTTGGGCGGGGTGGTGTTTTTTTCGATTAGTGGCTCAGTTTTTTTTTTTTGTTTAGCTTTCTTTCCCCCTTTTGCCCCCTTTATAGGTTTTTTATAACAGTAAAAAACCGCCCCCACAGCAGCAAGGGGCCAAAAATGGCAACATTTTTAAAATTAAATTTTTCCCATAAAGATTTTGGGGGCCCTTGTACCCACATGGGTTTTTTAGCTAGCATTGAATAAACCCTTGTTTTGGCTTTGGGAGGTTTTTATGTTTTCATGATGAGTCTTTTTTTGTAACTTTAAAATTTTTTTTGTCTTTTTCCACTCTCAAAAATTTTCTTCCTGCTTAAACACGCCCAGGTTTTTTAAAATCCCTCTCCGCCTGATTCAGCGTTTTTTTGGGTACTTTCCCCACCTAAAATTCAGTTTTTCGGGTTCTGCTGATTTTCAAAGGCTTTCATTTTAAAGGGAAAAAACCCATAGATTAAAGTTATTAATCCCATGATTAGGGGCGATAACAATTTTCCCAAAATTCTATAGTAAAAATCCCCCCTGAGCCTAATACTTTTTTTTAAAAACGGAAATCTTGCTTTAAAAAATCAACGTAAGACTTTTTTTCAAAATAAAGGGGGAGAAAACTACTGACTAGTTTGGGTCCCAAACTAAAAAACCTTTTTGCCCCACACTTTTCCCCATTCTAGACCCCACTGCGCTTCATACCGGTTATTTTATTTTAAAAATGTCTTGGGGTGACATTTTTTAAAATTGGGTTCTATGGGGAATTCATTTCCGGGGAATGTTTTGTTTTCCCACATGCTCCCAAAGATACACCCTTTCCCCTTTTTGGGCATAAAAAGCTGTTTCATAAATTTGGTCTTTCAAAAGGGTTCGGAAAGGTTTAGGCTGCCTTGAAATGTATAGATCTCGGGTTCATGTTTTTTAAAAATTTAAAATTTATTTTATTTTTTTAAAAAGGGCACCGAAAAAACTTTTGGGAACCTTTTTATACCTTTCTGCTGTTATTGGGGATAAGGGTAGGAACTCAATGTTTGGGTAAAAGCCTGTTAAAAAATTAAACCAGCAGATCGGGGAAAACAGATTTTGAGGATTACCCAAAACTGTTTGCTATTTTTGGCAGCTTCGTTTGCTACGAAAGATTTTCTATTTTAACCCAAAGGAATAATTCCAACAATAAAATTTTGTAAAAAAAAAATACATTTAAAAAAAAATGGCTTCACCGCAAAATGATAGGGGGCGCTGTGGTGAATGCCTTGCTTTTAGCGGAATTAATTGGGGCATTGGTAAAACGGGGGAAATGACAGCGAGGGGAAAAAGACAAAACCCAAAGCTATGGGAAAAGCAGCTGCACAAAACCCCTTATGAAAGGGCAGAGACTTGAGCAGTTAGTTTTTAAATTAAATGACACACTAAAAAAGCCCGGGGGCATGCGCTTACACTTTTAAAAAATGTTGATAAGCAATAAAAACAATATTACATAACGGGGAAAAAACCAATCGAGCCCGCCCCCCCCAAATTGGGGGATTTTATCAACCATCAAAAAAAAAAAAAGATGCAAGAAATGGGTTTTTTGTCGTTGGGTATAAACCGTCGGGGTTTTTGTTCCCACATAAAATTGGTGAATAAAAAAAAAACAAAATCTATTATTCGAAAGGATATTGGAAGGGCATACAGCAATTAAAAAGCTAACCCAAGCGGCAGGAGTCAGTGAACAAACAGAAAAGGGGGAATGGTTATCAAAAACAAAAATTTTGGCAAATTTATTTCCCCTGCCCCAAAGGGAATACAGAACCCACTTTTTTAAATACAACCCCCAAAACGACCCCATCAAATGGATCTTCTAGTTTTTAACCTCTGTTTGGATTGAAAAAAAAAGTTTTAAGTACGCACTTACAGTCATTGACTTTGGCTTAAAGATAAAAAAGATGCGGACCCTTTAAAACCAAAAAAAGGTTTCTGCTGTTGCTGTTGTTTTAAAAAACTGATATACCAACGGGGGCCACAACTTACCCTTTCGCATGATTCAATTTGATGATGGAAAATTTTTTTAAAAGGGCCCAAGTGAACAATTATTTTTAAAACACAGGGGGTTACTTTAAAAGGGAGGTTTCCCGGGTGTTCACAGATCACGGGCCTTTATTTAAAAATTTTTAACAAACAGTTGCCGAAAAAATTTTTTTCCTACCGTATCACGAGAGCTGAGGGGACAACCCTCGCAACACAGAAGGGGTTAAAAAGGGATGCCCTCATTTTGGGCCGCAATGAAAAATTTTGAAGTTTTTTAAAGGGCTAAAACCGTACAAGCAATCAAAAGAAAAACAATAAATTTCCCTAAAGCTCCGTACCCCCGGCAAACTATACCGTTGGTTTAAAGAAAGGTTTAACCTTTTTTTTACCGGGGGAAGAAAAAGGGGGACACTCCATCGGGGGAAACTGTTCCGGTTTGGGGGTTTGATCCTAGGGAAAAAAAAAAGGGAATTTTAAAAAATGAATCCGCCCTTTGTATTATTTCGAAAACGGGACACAACAAAACAACCAGTCCTCAAAGATCTTTTTTTAAAAGGGAAGAACGCAGAAAATTTCCCGCCAGACACAGACCGTTTTTAAAAATTTTAAAGGGTTTTCCCACCCCAAATTTTGAATATGAAAACTCGGGAAATTAAACAAACACACGTTTTTGTTTTTTTCAATCTAACGACTTCTTTTTTAAACATCGTTGTGTTGATCTCAGGGTAGATTGACCCGCATTTTTTCTTTGGCTTTGAGGAAAATTTCTTTTTGCCAAAAAAATGCTTTTTTGTAGTTGTAATGTGAAAATTTGACTGCACAACGCTGCGAAAATACCCGGCTTTCTTAATGATTTTTTCCTGGCTCGAAATTGTACATTTTTGACCTTTAACCCCATCCCCCCCTTGAACCTTTCCAGTTAATTCATCCTTCCTTTCCTAAAACCTTTTGTTAGAAATTTAAATTTCAAAGGCGAATCTTTAGGGAACAGATGTATCATACCCATCCGCATCCCCTTTACCCAAATTTCCAAATTTTCCATGTCTTTTAAGATTCTTCAGGGGGTTTATCTATAACAAAACTTTCTGTACCCGGTGAAAATTTTACTCTGGATTTCAGGAACGGGGGCTTAAAGTGGCATAAAGAAACTCAAACATAAAAAGCTTTGTTTTTTTCTAAAAACAAAAAACCCAAAAAATTTCAGGTTTGTCCAATTTAAACTTTCTTTTTTTTCATCATTTTTCCAAAAAAGCGGGGTCTTAAAATTTTTTTTTAAAGTCCTAAAATTTTGGGTTTTAAAGTCACCAAATTTGGGCTTCTTTTCTTTTGGGTGCCCAAATTTCTGCGTCTTTGCGCTTGGGGGGTTTCCCCAATAGTTTTTCCCAAAAAACAGCTGTTGTTCTTCGTTTAAAAAAAAAGTTTTTTTCTGAAGCACTGGGGGATTTATTCTGAGTTCGGGTTTTCTTCTGATGTATGGTTTCATAAACTTTTTCTTGATCAAAAGCAATTTTACAAATAACAGCTGTCAAATTCCCAAACCCAATTTTTTAAATAAAATTGTAAAAATTCTTTTAAGGGACAGACAAATTTTTTTTTTGCCCCGGGAAAAATTAGGAAAAGGTTTGGCCCGGTTCTCATTGGATCCACTTTAACTTTTTTGCTGCAAAATGGATAGCCCATTATGCAGGTCATGTATTCCCTGAGGTTATTCAAAAGTAAACCTTCTAGAATGAAACCACGCTGTTGATCAGGCTTTTAAACTGCCCAACCACTTTAACCCTTTTTGAAAAATTATTCTTTCCCTGTGAAAATTTTAAAGTTAGAAATGGAAGTGATTGCGCCATTCCCCCTTTTTTTTTCCATACAGTTTGTTCGTCTAAATACATGAGAAGTTTAGCCTTTTTTACTGGGAAACATAGGCCCAAGTATTTTTTGGTTTGCTTTACTTTTAAGGTGCAACCCCAACAAATTTCCCCCACGAAACCCTTTTCAATCCTGAATCTTTGGGAAATCCGACAATAAAAAAATCTGTACTCCAGAAAATTTAAGAAACCCATCCCAACTCACCCGGGGCGCAAAAATGTAAGCGCAGGACCCAAAAAGTAAGGTTTCATCAGGTTTTTCTATAATTTTAAAAGACGTCCCCCAACAAACAGGTATCTCCCCATAAAAGTAGGAGTCATGATAGTCCCCCATTTTTTACACTCAAAACTTCTCCCCGGGAAATCTTGAGCTTGTGGTAATCGAATTTCGCTAAAGGCCCTTTCCTTAAGATGGGAAAAGAACGCGCCTTTAGGGGAAGCGTCTTTTTCTAAAACCCTTTTCCCCAAGGTTCTTGAAATAAAAGGGATAAAGCCCTTTTAAAAAGGGTTTAGCCCAAAATATTCTTTTTATTGGGCAGGATTTTAAAGGCCATACCCAGTCCCTCTAATGACCCTTTTAATTGGGCTGCAAGAGTCGTAGAAAGACATGTTTTTTTAAAGTGAAACACAGGTACTTTCTGTTTGACTGGCAATGCATGCCCCCTGAAGGCTTTTGGTTTACTGTTGCAATTTTAAGATAGAGTCGTAAACCTCGCAAGTTATGAAAAAAAGATGGGCAGTTCCATGTTTTTGGGATCAAACTTTATTTGAAGTTGCATTTGTTATGCCCCCGCCCCCTTTTGAACTTTCCGTAATTGATCGGGGTTTCCTTACTGGGGTTTTTAAACCCCTTTTGGGCTTAGCTCTAAACCGCAAACCCAAAAAATCCCGGGGGGCTGAGTATACGTTTGTTGGTCTTCGGCTTTCATTAGATTTCAGATAATTTTTAAAATTTTAAAAACAGTCTTTACGCATTTTCCCGCATGCGTTTTAAGAATTCTGCAGCATTGGCCCTCAAAAATTTTTTCGGGGCTTTGAATGGGCGCCATCCGACCTGACAACAATAAAGGGCCCAAAGGAAAAAATTCTGATAAATTACTCAAAAGAATGTTTTTCGAGTTTTTGGGCGCTGGCCCTTCAAAAAGGAACAATGAGGTTTCCCAAGTTGCCCTTTAAAAAACATTTTGGGAATGTTGCAGTTTTTTTCCCGTTCCTTTTAAAAATAACTTTAGATCCAGGGGGGGGCGTAATTTTGTTCTGTAAACATCAACTGGGCCGATACCAATTTTTTTTTTTTCGCTTGCGGCTTGAACAGATGGCATTCCCTTTTTAAACATTTTCTACGAATTCTTTTTTTGTTCCCATTTTTTAAGTATGCGAAATTTGTTTATCATTGTTTTGGATTAAAGGGGGTAATGCGGTTTTGCCCCCCTGGTGAAAACAAGGGGGGGAAGCAACATGATTTTTTTCCGGGTTTTCGCCCCAATTTTTTTTTTTGGGCTGTTTTTTGGACACTTTTAAATTTGGGACCAAAAATTTTTTTTCCTATCCCCTGTGTATACATTAAAAGTTTTTTTGGTTTTTTTGTTCTTCCCAAACCCATTTTAATTTGGTCCACCTAACAGGAAAGGACACCCCCAATAAAATTAAGATCATTGATGAGGGGATAGTTAACACTCTCTCGGTTTTTTGGGGGACGTGATGCGCCTTGAAAAAAAACCCCCACAAAAACATTTATTGTCTTATTCTTTATGTTTTAAAACTGCCCTTTTTTTGCAACTAATCTGGGGTAGTGGAAATTTTAAGCCTTTCCAACAACGGCGCTTTCTTAGCCTGTTTTAATCTGATCTCTAAGACTTCGCCCTCGGGCCAAACCCGAGCCCCTCATTTTGGCTTCTTTAGCCGCAGCGTCAAAAATGTGCAAGCAGTTTGTCTGCCCAACCCGGGGGTTTTAATCATTCCCAGGGAAAAAATTTCCCGGTTTTTTGTCCGGGGCCCAACTTCTAGATTTTCTTCGTTTATTGTTTTTCATAGTCCAATTAAAAAAGCTAACATTACTTTAACCCGTGGGGTTTTTTAGTTTACTTGGAAACCCTTTAGAAATAGGGGGGCCCAAAAAACACTTGCCGGTTTTCGTTTTTTGGGTCAAAGACTTTTTTTAAAAAAACAATTTCATTCAGTTTCTCTTGAAAACCTCTCTTTTCAAGCATTCCTTCCAAAAAAAATTTGTCCCTTTCCCCTTTATATTTCTTCCAGGGTTTAGCTTCTTTCTAACTAAAATTTTTATTTTAAAAAAAAAAAAAATACCCTTAAACAGAAAACAATAAAACAGTCCCCTTTTTTTGCTTGGGGCTCAAAACAAAGTAAAACCAATTTTTGGGGTTGTTTAAAGTGAGCTGTTTAGAACAGAGTTTAAATTTTTCGTTTTTTCTTTTTTTTAAACTTCCTTTTTTTTTTCTCTCGGGGGCTGGCTGTTTAGAAAAAAATTGCCACCCCTTTTTTTGAATTTAAACTTTTTTCTTTTGTAGTCATCAAAATCGGCCCCTTTAAAAGATTTAAAAATTTTTCTTTCCCTGATGTTTAAGTCAACAAGCGCTTTTTTTTTGTCAGTTTTAACGAGCCAAATTTACTGGGTTTTAGTTGAACCTTTGCTGTGTGCTTTTGGGTTTAGTTTTTTTTTTTTTGCTGGCGGACCAAAAAAGCTAATAACACAGGGGCCCAAAGGGTAAAGGGGCAAACCTTCCCAGAGGTAAAGCTGCGGGTGCGCCTATGCCCGTTTTCTAAGAGCCAACACTCCCTTTCCTGCTGATAGAAGGGTTATTGCGATGCTTTCCCGTATTAACAAAGAAAAAGCAAATTTAAAAGGGAAACAGAATACCTTCGTTTTTGGGTTTTTCTGTATTTTTGAAAGGTCCCCGCTCTGTTTTTGTTTCATTTGTGTTTTTTTTTAATCTAAGGTTTTTACTTCAGGGGTTTTTAAACAGCAGAATTTCCGGGTATCTTTTTTTGGGGGCCCCTGTAGGCCCCATTTGGATTTAAAATTTTAACAGACCCTTTTTTAAAAAAAAAAAATAATTTTGTAAAAGGATATCTTTTAATCTGTTTCTTCAATATTAACTGCGATCCCTAATTAAAAAAAAAATGTACATTAAGCGGTTTTTTCGGGTTCTTCCTTTTTTTATCAATTTTAAATGTTTATTACGTTCTCACAGCCTCCCCCTTCCATGCAACTGATTTCCTTTTTTGGGCCTTTGGTCCCAACCATTAAAACCCTATTTTGTTGTTTTAAAAAATCATCAAGTCTTACACTGTGAAGGTGGGGGGGTCTTTAGCCCCCCCAAAGGGCAAGTTGGATTTCTTTCACCTCCCACCTCCAAACAGTTGCTTATTTCATCAAAATGCTGATAAAGGGGTTTTTCCCCTAGCATAGATTTTTGGGTTTGGACTGCCCTCAACGAACATTTTACTTTCGTTATTTTTGGGGAAATTTTTTAAAAAAAAATTTCCCCTTCCCCCTTTTGAATGGTTCTTATCTTCACACGCAATAAAAAACCTTTAAGCGATCTTTGTTTTTTGGGGAACGCTAAAACTAAAAAACCATATAGTGTCTGCCCCGCTTTTTGGGGTATTTGGGATATGAATCACTCTTTCGTAAAAATTTTTGATAGTTTTGGCTGATATTGTTGCTCAATCAGCCCGGGTAAAAGGGTTTTCTAACAACGTCCCCAAAAAATTTTAAAAGTGATGTCAGAAATGCGTACTTTGCTTTCGGGCTTTGGGTTTTGATAAAAACCCCTTTGGGATTTGTTAAAAAATTAGTTTTTATATGACCCGTCGTCTTTTTTTAAAGCTCCTTGAAAGTATGGGGCTTTCGCTTTTTAAAAAAACTCAAAAAACAAAAGGAAAGGAAAAGCGATTTCCAAACGGGGAAAAATTTTTCAGCCACATACTTTTTGCCGTCTTTTGTATCGGGCGGGAAACCTTTTTCTATGTTTTAAATGTTCTTTATTTTTATTCCTTGGGAAAAGCAAGATCGCCCCTTTTATTTCCCCGGGTTTGCCAAGATCAGAATAGGTTAAAAAATGTCTGCATTTTGTAAAGAAAAATTTTTGCCCCCCAAGTTTTTTAGAAATTTTCTTAAAAAATTGGGCCCGCCCCAAATTTTGGGCCCAAATGCCTTTTTTTGTGTCCCGTTTTGAAAACAAGACTATTTTGAAAGTTTAAAGGGCGCAGAGCCTGGCCAATCATTTTCTGCCCCTAGGTTTGGGAAATTTTACATAAGAATTTTATTTTGGGATAAAAAGTAGAAAAAATTATTTTGGAAAAGTAATTTTTCCGTTTTTTTTCCCTTTACCCCCAAAGGGGGTTTTTTCAGTCTTCTTTGCGGGCAAAAATCAAGCCTATCAGGGAACTTTTTTTATAAAAACAAAATAAAAAAAATTTAATTTTTAAAGAAAAATGGGAGGCATTTTAAGAAGAAGAATGAGGTTTTTTTTCGTGGGGGCACAAAATGACCCCTGGGGGCGGGATCGCTCGGGGGTTCCCTTGCATGATGAAATTTCAGAAATTTGGGGGGTACATTACCAAAGTCCCGGATAAATTAACAGAAAGAAGGCCAGATCATTATACCAAAGTTTTTTTCCCAAAAACCACCCAATTTATAACCCTAAAAGATTTTTAAGTAAAAGATAACCCTTTGTTTGTGAGGACGCAAAGGGAAATTGTTCAGCTTTTCAACTAAAAAGACCCATCAAAATTTTTTGCCGTGGGCTAAATTGAAATAGACTCCCGCGAGCGGAAAAAAATGCCTTGGCCCGTTAGGCCAAAAATTTAAAGGGGGAGGGGAGTTGCTAAACTTCAAAACACACTGCAAGAACCCCCCAACAGATTCCAAAGGGAAAACATGGAACTTTTAAAAAATTAAATCAATCAGCAGGTTTAATTAATAAATTTTAAAAGAAGCAGGAAGCCGTTTTTTTAGAAAAAAACAAACGTTTTAAAAACTATTTCACGACTCGCCGGTACCCATGCGAGAAATAGCGGCCCCTTTATCGTTCCCCCCCTTTTTTGACCATCAGAGGGAATTAACAAACCCAAATTTTGCAAAAATAGGTGAACTTTGATGAGAAAATAAGAAGAGAAAAAAAAAAAACCGTTTTTTGGGGGGGATGACGCCAATTTGGGCAGATATTAAAAAAAGAATTAAACCCCAAAAACTAAAAGATCTTGAACAAGAAAGTCAGCAAAGGGCTAAATTTCTAACTCTAACCCAGACCCAATTACGAAATCAAGTGAAAATTTAAAGGGGAAACTATTTCCCAAAAAAATTTTTATGAAGACAAAACGCTAGCAGAAAAGAATCCACAAAACTGTTTGAGGCAAGGAAATCCCCCATTTTGTAAGCGTTTAAAACAGCCTTAGGGTTTCAATAAAACACGCTGGTGTTGGGTATTTCAGGGGGGCGTGGAGGTCAAAGTCCCGTGGGCCCCCGCCGCCATGGCCCGTTAAAACATGGGAAAAAAACAGCTTGTTTATCTTGCAAGGGTTTTTTAAAAAAATTAGCTGGTTAAAACCGTGAACGCTTTACCAGGGGAAATTTGGGGGGGTTTTGGCACGGGGTTTTGGGCTACTGCCCAAACAAAGTAGTTGGGCTTTATGGCCCAGCACTTAGGGTTTGTTTTCTTAATAGTTGGGGTTAATATTTTTTTTAAAAAAAAGAAAAAGTAATCCAGGCCCGAATCCAAAAACAAGGGGCTGTCTTTCCAAAATTTTATGGTCACGCGAAAAAGAGCCGCGAGCTTTGCTGAGTCTTTAATGGCCTTTGGGCTTTGGGGGCCCCGGGGATTGGATGAAATTATTCTTGGGGCGTTCTTTTTTCTGCTTGCCAAAAATTTCTGGCTCAGAATTTTTTGTCGTTTTCCCCCCTTTTGTTCATCGCCGCTTAAGAATTTCTTATTTTAGTTTTTTTAAAATTTTACCTTCGGATCTGAGGTCAAAAAGGGAGCTTTTATAAAACCCGGCCAAACCCAAAATCTACCTTTTGATCTTGGTATTGTAAAAAAAATTTTTTTGGGAAACTTTTTAAAACTTTAAGGGAAATCAACTTTTAAATTAAAAGGGTCCTCGAAATTTGGGGTAAGTATTGTTTTTTTTGCGCGTCAAAAACCCGTAGAAAAAACAGTTATGCTCGTTTTTCCTGTGGTTGCGAACCTAGCAAACCCAAACGTAAAATGCGAATTTTAGTCCCTTTATTGTTCATTTCCCCCTATTTTGGCCCTTTAAAATGTTAAGATAAAGTTGTCCATGCTGTTTTATGTCGGGTTTTATGGACCAGGGCTCAAAAATTTTGAAAGGAGGGAAAGCCCCGGGAAAGTTATTACTTTCGGGGCCCTGAAATTAAATTTACGCCAAACCATGATTATGATTTCCCAAATTTTGTCTAAAGTCTGCTTGATGTTTAAATTTAATTCGTTTTCAAAAACCTTTCAAAAACCCCTTATGTCTTTTTCTGTTTTCTGAATGGATTTTTTTAAAAGTTTGGGCATTCGTAATGGCGCTTTGCAGTTCAGTCAAAATTTGCGGGAAAGGGGTTTAAAAAAAAAGAAATTGTACACTAACCTCACCAAAGGATCAGGGTGAGTTAAAAGTTTTGCATACACACTCCAACCCAGTTGATTTCACAAAACACAGCAAAGTTTTAAATGGGCGGGTAAAACTGCCCAACGGAAAAGACTAAAACCCCGCTTTTGGTGTGCTCTTTTTTTAATGGGGGGTTAAGAAAAGCTCTTTAATGGGTAATCACCTTTTTTTGAAAAGAGGAGTCTGGGTCAAGCCCAAAGTCAAAAAGTAAACAGTTGCTAAAAATTTTAGGTTTGGGAGTGCGGGCCCCCCAAAAGTTTTTTCATAAAATATTTGAAAGCACTCATTTTTTAATTTTTTTTTAAAAAGTTTGTTAAAAATAACAAATCAAAAAACCCTCCTTCGTTTTTAGAACAGCATTTATTAAAAATTGCGGGGCCAAAACGGTCGCGCTCCCCTGAAAATATTTTTTCAAAGTTTGTATGGTTTAATATAACGGGAAACCAAGGGGGTAATAAGATTACCCAAAAAATGAAAGGGAACAAACGACGGTTTTAAAAAGTTAACAAAACCGATGGTTTTACGGGTTTGCTCACTAAAAAAACAAAGAGTAACTTAGACATTATCTTAAACTTTAAAAATGCAAAAATTAAAAAACCCAAAATTAACATTTTAAAACCCGAAGAAGCCCAAAAACGTTTTTATAAAGAGGGTAGCCCAAATGGGTAGGCTTTAAAAACTAGCAATCTACCCACTCATAGTTTTAGTGGTTTTCGCCAAAGAAACAAGTTTGAGGGGAAAAAAATCCGTCAATTTTTGCATTACATTCATTTTTCCCATGTTCATTTGGATGAGCTTTAAGGGAAAATGATGAAAAAGTAAAGAAGGAAGGCCCTCAACTGTTTTAAGGGCCTCTCGTCCCCGGGGGAAAAATGCATTTTTCGTTTTTTGAAAAATTTTACAATTCCCCCAATTTACAGTTTTTAAAAAATTAGGTTTTTGGGGGGGGGAGGTTTATTTAAAATTAAAAAAACAAAGACCAAAGGGGGGAAAGTCGTAAAAAAGTGATAACCTGCACATTGTTTTTGGGGAAAAAAAAAAATTTCCCCTACTAAAAAAAAGGGCGCCCTGGGCCAGAAGAAAAAAGAGTTCATTTAGGCCGGGGCCGTGAAAGGGGTATAACCTTTGAATTAAAAGACCCCTTTAGACGGTTTCGGGGTTTGCAAAACGGTTTAGATTTGGCACTTTGTATGGGTTTGGTACACTAAAGAAGGGGATTATAAACGCCAAAAAGGGTTTGTGAAGTAAAAAGTTTCCTAAACTAGAACGCCCGCCCCAATCTAGAACAATAATTTTTGGTCATATGAATTTTAAAATAGTTCGAAAACCTGGGCCCAAATGGCACTTAGAACCTTTTTTAGAATTTGGGAAAAAAAAAATTTTTAATTCTAACCCAAATTTTCATATTTTTGCCGCCAAAAAATTTCAGGGAAAAACATTTTAACTCTGGCCCCTTTTCATGTAAGTCTTATGCCAAGGGGGCAAAAGTCAAAAGGATTTTAAAAAAGCCCCTTGGGGAAAAAAAAACAGTAATCCCCCACAGGGAAAAGTATCATTTTGAAAGATGCTTCTACCCAAAAAATTTTTTTTCATTCCCCAAATTAAATTAGGGACACTTTTACAATAAAATTTGAAATTTCTGTCTTAAAAAATGTAAAGGGGGGATGGGGTTGTGGGCATTAGTGACGTCCTTCAAAAGGAAATTTTAATTAGCTGGCAAAAAACTTAGCGTTGAAAAACTTAAAGTTTCCGTCGTCATTTTTCACAAATGGCGAGGAAAATTTAAGGGCATAAAAAACAAGCAAAAAATCCCAAAATTAGTCTAAATTGAAACAATCTTAAAGAACTGAAATTTGGGTTAAACTTACGCATTTTGGGCCCCATAGGGTTTTATTTCATGGAAAAAGTTTTTAAAAAGAGGACATGATAAAAAAAATAACCGGGTTAATTAAGTTTTTGTTTTAAAACTTTGGAGGGGAGTTAAAAATTTTGCAAAAACCCCCATTGTTTATTGATTTGTGGACAGACTGGTTGTGGAAAAACAAAATTTACCCGACCTGTTCAAACAGTTTAAACGTTATAATTTTTTATTTATAATTTTGATTTTTGCCCAAAACTTAAATTGGGGAAAAAAGCCCTATCATAAGAAGGTTTATTGGAAGATTTTATGACATATATTTTGGGTTTATCCTAAACAATTTAAAATGAAAATGAGGGTTTTTTGAAAAAATTTTAAAGGGCTGTTTTAAGGAACGCAGGGCCTTTTTTATTATAGATGGGTGTTCGGCGAAAGGAAATTTGTTAAAAAGGAAACACTTTGTTTGAAAATAGCTTTCAGCGGAAAACATGCTGGGATAAGTGTGGGGGGATTTTATCCAGAAATATAATCGGTTTTAAAAAACTTTAGAAAAAATTAAAAACTGTAGTTTTATTTTACATAAAGACCAAAAACTCATTTTAAAAAATGTTTGCGCAAAAAAGAATTTAAATTTAAAATGACCAGGAAAAAAAATTTGGATTTAAACAAAAAATGAAAATTTAAAGTTTAGTAAAATTTGAATTTAAAAAAGGATAAACCCCGCACAGTATGTTTTGTTTGTAATAATCGTTTTTTTTTGGGTTTTTGGACGTCTTACTTGCCAGAGAACAGTAATATGCGCTTGCGTGTGTGTGTGTGTGTCTGCCCGCCTCTCTGTCTGTCTGTCTGTCTCTCTCTCTGTCTCTCTCTTCTCTGTCTGTCTGCCGGTGATTCTCTCTCTCTCTCTTCCGCCACAGAAAAAGGCGGCTTTAAGGCCACTTTCGCCCAAAAACACGGTGGTTGAGCAAGTGAGTCAGGATTGGTAAAATGCTGTTCTCTGTCTTTCAATGCCGACACCATTGACACACACACACACCCCAAATCGCACGACACAGAGCGAACCACACTGGCGACATGGGCCGTAGGAAGTCCGAGGACCGCGGAGAACGCGTCCCGTGGGACGAGGCGTTGTCGCTGAAGGTCCCGGACAGGGGTTAGGATCCTCCAGCAAAGTCCACGTGCTTCTCAACCAGTGCGCGGCCCCAACAGCGCAAGCTTCGGGTGAAACCCCCGGGAGGAGAGAACACGGAAGGAACTGGAAGGAAAGAAGAAAGGGTACTGGAACCCCGCAGTCAGTACGGTCTGAAATTTGCTGCTTAAT
>CM031614.1:73718405-73731052 GCA_018398815.1 Conus ventricosus
AGTTTGCTGCAGAGGCTTTTATGGATTATTTGAACATGACGTGGGCTTCAGTCTTCTTGTACTTTGCCCATTCTTTTGAAGATCAATCAATTGTTGGAGGAACGCTGAACAAGAAATGAAGGGTAAGTAAGCGCAAGTTGTACTATTCACAAAGAGAATAAGTTTGACACCAGTCCTTGCTCAGGAAGCTGTGTCCACTATCACAGATTGCCACTAGGAGATCGTGGGTTTGCACACCCCACCCCACACACACACACACACACACACACACACACACACACACACACACACACACACAGAGAGAGAGAGATGAGAGAGAGAGAGAGGGGGAGAGAGAGAGGGGAGAGGAGAGAGAGAGAGAGAGAGAGAGAGAGAGAGAGAGAGAGAGAGAGAGAGAGAGAGAGAGAGAAGCCCGGTTGTTGAAAGAAAATCCGCGTATCTGTAGTCTCTCAATGTTCACCGCCTTCGTCATGATTCTTGCCTTCAGCGCACTCACCCTACCAGCTGCAGACAGATACATTCATATTCCTCTTTTATTAGTTTTAACTTCTTTTAGAGGAAGGAGGTATGGGGTTGCTTCCATTGGCGTCACATGGGGATGAAACTGACGTCAATCCCATGAAGCCACGCCATGACGTCATGAAGTCATTCAGGAAGGCTAGGCATTGTGGGAAGACCTTATTCCTGTTTCTTACAGAATGGCGCCATCAATACTGGCCATGACCCCGATCTTTTTGAGTTCTGAACATTCTCCAAAGCCCGTAGTGCTGATTTTCCTTCGCATTTGTCATATATAAACAACAACATCGCACAGGCCTGTAAAGTCTGTATTGATCACAAAGTTTCAAAAGTTTGCAGAAAGTCTTTTGTAGATTGTTTTTAAAATCTAGGCGTCGGTCTTGTCGTACGTAGTTCGGCAGTATTTTTTAGGCATCGATCAATCGCTCACGGTGCACTGAACAATACACGAAGGGTTTGTCAACACAAGTTAAAACTATTCAAGAAGAGGACCATTTTGAAACCAATCGTTGCCCTGGGTGCTGTGTGTGGTGCCACAGACAGTAGCTAGGAGATCGCGGGTTTGCATCCGCAGGAGACATTATCCTAGTGGATTTTTCGGCATTTGCTGCCTAATTCATCCTTCAAGTTTTAAATCTTCAAACGTTAAAGGAAACTAAAAAAAAAAAACAAATTAATAAGGGCGCACGCGCGCGCGCACACACACACACACACACACACACACACACACACACACACACACACACACACACACACACACACACACACCACACACACACACACACACACACACACACACACACACACCACACACGCACGCACGCACGCACGAAAGCACGCACGCACGCACGCACTCACGCGCGCGCGCGCACGCACGCACGCACGCACGCACGCACGCACGCACGCACACACACACACACACACACACACACACACACACACAACACACACACGACCAATCAAAGCATTATTGCAGACCCATCTCAGTCTTACATCAATGAAAATGCACCTTTCTCAATTAATCCGTGAGGGATGGGTGCTTTTGATCGAAGACATCAATTTGATAAAAAGTGATTAGCCATTTACATTATGAAATAGTGATCTAGAACAGTTCCATATTTACATTCAAAGCATTTTTGTTGCTGTTTACACTTACCATCACGCATTTGGAATTTGAAAATGATAGCTGTTTATATCAACCATTTACGTGCTGAAGAATTGATTATAAAAATCCCCCCCCCCCCCTTCCGTGTTCGAAATGTGTTTTTGTTGTTGTTGTTTTTTGTTTGTAAGTTCTTTTGCTGAACTTTTTGTACATCTAAACCTGCTTATTTTTTTAACACCAAAGATACAGTGTGCGTTGCAGGTTAAATAGGAAGGATGTGTTTCAATCTCATGCACAATGATCCATTGAACGTGTTCTTTATTAACAGTGTTGCTCTAATTTCCTGTTCAACATTCCAGATATTCCTATAGCTTGGGCCCGGGTGATGCAGTGGCATGGTCTGCTTTGAAAGAGAGAACGCACAGAACACAGCTCTGTCACTGGCCCGGGTGATTCCGGGGTATGGTCTGCTTTGAAAGAGCACGCCTACTGAACACAGTTCGTCACAGGAATATCAGGACATAAATAAAGAAAAACCAAAACAACAGTTTCCATTAGGCATCACAGTATAATGATCATCATTCTCAATCCTCCCATTCACCAGTAGAGAAATGCTCTTAAATTGTGTGTGCTCTTATCAGGTCTATCGGTGACTCCATTCCTCTATCTCTCGTGCACATCTGCCTGCCTTTATGGGGGGGGGGGGGGGGGGGGGTTGGGGAGAATATCTTGCCCATCCATCACTGTCATAAGAATCATGGGGGACTGGTGTTGGAGACGACTGGAAGATCTCTGTTGTACAACCAAAACACATGGCCAGGTCTTGCTGGCCAAGTGAAAGCGTATTGTGGATGGCGTAACGCAGAGGTGTGTCTTCACAGGAATGTGCTGCGTGACAAATATTTGATTAGATCAGCATCAAACGACCGTTGCCCCCAAGTGACCAATGGCCGTGCAGGGTCTCTCAGTGGTTTGACACATCATGACCTGACATCTACAGCCCTGATGGAGTGTTGATGGGGTGACTACAGCAGCAACATCACTGCGGGTGGACTGACTGTTGATGGGGTGATACAGCAGGCAACTCACTGAGGGTGGACTGTTGATGGTGGTGGTCTACAACAGGCAACCACTGGGGTGGACTGTTGATGGGCGTGACTACAGCAGGAAACTCACTGAGGGTGTGGACTGAAGGTTGATGGGGTGACTACAGCAGGAATTCACTGAAGGGTGGACTGATGTGATTCGGATGACTACAGCAGGGACACTCACTATGCGTGGACTGACCTGTTGAAGGGGTGACTACAGCACGGCAACTCACTGGGGTGACTGACTGTGTTGTGGTGACTACAGCAGACAATTCATGAGGTGGGACTGAATGTTGGATGGGGGGTAACTTCAGCAGGCAACCATGAGGGTGGTCTGTTGATGGGGTGACTACAGCAAGGCAACTCCACTGAGGGTGGACTGTTGATTGTGGTGACTACAGCAGGCAACTCACTGAGGGTGGACTGACTGGTTGATGGGTGATAAGAAGAACAACTCTCACTGAGGGGGACTGTTGATGGGTGACATCAGCAGACAACTCACTGGGGTGGATGACTGTTCGATGGCGGTGACTACTGCAGGCTACTCACTGAGGTGTGGACTGTGATGGGGTGACTACAGCAGGGCGAATATTTGGGGTGACTGGACTGTGTGGGGTGACTACAGCAGGCAATCACTGAGGGTGGACTGTCTGTTGATGGGGTGATACAGCAGACAACTCACTGAGGGTGGACTGATTGTTGATGGGGTGCTACAGCTGGCAACTCATGAGGGTGGACTGACTGTTGATTTTGGTGACTACAGCAGACAATTCATGAGGGTGGATTGACTGTTGATGGGGTGCCTACAGCAGGCAACCCCATTGAGGGTGGACTGTTGATGGGGTGACTCAGAGGCAAATAAAGGGTGGGTGGACTGACTGTTGATGTGGTGACTACAGCAGGCAACTCACTGAGGGTGGATGACTGTTGATGGGGTGACTACAGCAGGCAACTCCTGAGGGTGGACTGTTCATGGGGTGATTTCAGCAGGCAACTCACTGAGGGTTGGACTGTTGATGGGGTGACTCAGCAGACAAACTCACTGGGGGTTGGGACTGACTGTTGATGGGGAAAACTCAAGCAGGCAAATCACTGGGGTTGGGACTACTGTTATTGGGCGACTACCAGCAGGCAACTCACTGAGGTGGACTGACTGTTGTTTGGGTGAATTAGAGGCAACTCCTGAGGGTGACTGACTGTTATGGTGACTACAGCAGGCAACTCCCTGAGGGTAGGTGACTGTTGATGGGGTGTTTTAAAAGCAGAAACTCATGAGGGTGGACTGTTGATGGGGTGATTTCAGCGGCAACTCACTGAGGGTGGACTGACTGTTGTTGGGTTGACACAGAGGCACCTCACTGAGGGTGGGTGACTGTTGATGGGTGACTACAGCAGCAACTCACTGGGGGGGGACTTTTGATGTGGTGCACAGCAGGCAACTCACTGAGGGTGGACTGACTTTGTTGGGGTGACTACAGCAGGCAACCACTGAGGGTGGACTGACTGTTGATGGGGTGACTACAGCAGACAACTCACTGAGGGTGGACTGTTGTGGGGTGACTACAGCAGGCAACTCATGAGGGTGGACTGTTGATGGGGGGCCTCCCAGCAGGAAAAAACTCATTGAGGGTGGACTTTTGTTGGGGGTGATTTACGGGAGGAAACTCACTGGGGTGGACTGTTTGTTTGGGGGCTACGCGGGCCCAATCACTTGGGGGGGACGGAGGGATGGGGTGGGGGGTTACAGCGGGGAAAACTAAATGAGGGTGGACTGTTTTTGGGTGGGGGATCCCAGCCCCAATTCACTGAGGGGGGGATTTGTTGGGGGAGGGGGGTGACTACGGGCAGGAAAACTATGAGGGGGTAGTTTTTGGGGTGGGTGGGGGGGGGGGATTTTAAACAGCAGGAAACTCACTGAGGGTGGGACGGTTGTTTGGGGGTGATCCAGAAGAAAATTATTTGAGGGTGGTACTTTTTTGATGGGGGTTGACACGAAAGGCAACTCATGAGGGGGACGGGACTGTTGTTTGGGGGGACTACGCAGGCAATCATAGGGTTGGATTGTTGTGGGGGGGATACAGCAGGAAAATTTTTTGGGGGTGGCTGATTTTTTTTTGGGGGGATTTACAGCAGAAAAAATCACTGAGGGGGCCGGGGAACTGTTGTGGGGGGGGACTACAGCGGGGCAACTCATGAGGGTTTGGCCCTGTTGGATGGGGTGACTCCCCCGGGGGCGGGGAAACCTCACTGGGGGGGTTGGACTGGGGGTTTTGGGGGAAATACAGCGGGCAATTCATGGGGTGGAGACTGTTGAGGGGGTGACTACAGGGGAAATCATTGGGGGTGGATGTTGATGGGGGACAACGCGGGCAAAAAGGGGGGGGCCCTGCTGTTGGGGGGTTTGGTTTACAGCAGGAACTCACTGAGGGGGGAAAATTTTGATGGGGGGGATTTACGCAGGGAAAAATAAATTGGGGTGGATGTTTATGGGGTAAATACAGCAGGCAACCACTGAGGGTTTGAGGACTTTTGGGATGGGGGTGAACAACCAGGGGCCCCCCAAACCCCCCCCAACCCCCAATTTTCCCCCCCCCCCCCAAGGGGTGGCCCCCCCCCCAAACCCCCCCCCCCCCCCCCCCCACCCCCCAAAACACCAAAATGGGGGACATTTCCCCCCCCCCCCACCCCCCCCAAAGCCCCCCCCCATTTCCCCCCAACCCCCCACCCCAAAAAACCTTTCCATGTTTTATTTCCCACCACCCCCACCCCCCCCCCCCCCCCCCACCCCCCCTGGGGCTCACCCCCCCCCCAAAACAACCCAACAAAAAAAGGGGGTAACTCCCGCGGAAACTCTTGGGGTTTGGAAAAGGGACTGTTGTTTGGGGTTTGGGACTACTCCCGGGAAAACTCACTGGGGGTTGGACTGACTTTTGGGGGGTGGTAAATTTATAGAGGCAACCCCTGGGGGGTGGACTGATTTTGATGGGTGACTACAGCAGGCAACTCCCTGGGGGAAAGGGGGACTTTTGGATGGGGTGCCCACAGCGGGAACAACTCACTGGGGGTTTTGGAAATGTTGAGGGGGGGATTTTACAGCGGGCAAGTACGGGGGGCCCTGATGTTTTTGGGGGTTTGACTCCAGCAGGCACCTCACTGAGGGGGGAAACCTGACTGTTAAATGGGGGCTACAGGACAACTCCTGGGGGGTGGATGTTGATTTGGTGCTCCCAAGGCAACTCACTGAGGGGGGGAAATGACTTTTTTTGGGGGTAAACAAACGCAGGAAAACCACTGAGGGGGAAATTGCCCTGTTGAGGGGGGGTGCTACAGCGAAAAAACCCCTTGAGGGGGGGACTGTTGTTGGGGGACACAGCAGGAAAATCACTAAAGGGGGAAATGATGTTGAGGGGGGTGACTACAGCGGGAAAATCATGAGGGTGGGTTGCCTGTTTGGGGGGGACACAGCAGGAAAATCACGGAGGGGGGAAAGACTGTCGGGGGGGGTTTGCCCTCCCGAAGGCAACTCAGGAGGGTGGATGTTTGTTGATGGGTTTGACTACGGGCGGGGAAAACTAAACTGAGGGTTTGGACTGTTGTGGTGTGATTCAGCGGGAAAATCCTGAGGGGGGAAATTATTGTTGAATGGGGTGATTTAACCGCGGGAAAACTCATTTGGGGTGGATGTGTTGTTTGGGGTTTGACACGCAGGAAAAATCACTAAAGGGTGGATGTGTTATGGGGTGACTACAGGGGGGAAATCACTGAGGGGGGGATGCTGTTGTGTGGTGAATACAGCGGGCCCAACTCACTGGGGGGGGCTTTGACTGTTGATGGGATATGATACAGAGGCAACTCACTGAGGGTGAACTGCTGTTGATAGGGGGGGCCGCAGGGCAAACTCACTGGGTTTTTGGAACTGCTTTTGTTGGGGGGACTACCCAGGAAACCTCACTGAGGGGGACTACTTTTGATGGGGTGACTACAGCGGAAAAACTCACTGGGGTTGGCCCTGATTTGTTGGGATGGGGTGACTACAGCAGGAACTCCTGAGGGGGGACTTTTTGATGGGGTGATTTCCGCTGGCAAAAAAACTGGGGTGGCTGTTGATGGGGATTTTTACAGCAGGAAAATCATTTGGGGGGGACTGTTGTTTGGGGGGGGATTCAGAGGAAATCCTGAGGGTGGATGATGATGGGGGGGGCTACAGCGGAAAATCATGGGGTTTGGGGACTGCCCTGTTGGGGGGGGTGACTCAGCGGAAAATCACTGAGGGTGACTTTTAAATGGGGGGGGAATAAGGGGCAACTCACTGGGGTGGTTGGTTTTGAGGGGGGTTTTAACACAGGCAACTCACTGAGGGGGGGAACTGTTGAGGGGGTTTGCTTACACCCGGAAATCACTGAAGGTGGACGGGGATGTTGATGGGGGGGGACTACAGAAAGGCAACTCATGAGGGGGGGTTTGACGTTGTTTGGGGTGACTACGGGGGGAAAACTACTGGGGGGGGACTGGAACTGGTTGATTGGATGCTACGGGCGGGGAAAATCATTTATGGGGGGGAAATGATTTTTGATGGGGGGGTTACAGAAAGGAAACTCACTGAGGGGGGGACTGACGGTTGATGGGGTTTGGATACGGGCAGAAAAATTCACTGAGGGTGGGACTGACGGGTTGAGGGGGTGACTACACCCAGGAAAAATCACTGAGGGGGGAAAAGTTGAGGGGTTTTGGCCTAAAGCGGCAACTCACTGAGGGGGGACGGTTGATGTGGGTTGACTACAGCAGGCAACTCACTGGGGGGTGGATGACTGTTGTTTGGGGTGCTACGGGAAGCCCAACTAAATGAGGGTGGACTGTTGATGGGGGGGACAACAGAAAGACAATCACTGAGGGGGGGAACTGACTGTTGATGGGGTGCTAAAAGAAAGGCCCTTATTTAAATGGGGGTGGATGTTGTTGAGGTGACTAAAAGCAGGCAACCCCTTGGGGGTTTGGACTAAATTTTGGATGGGGGTGCCCTACAGCAGGCAACTACGGGAGGGGGGCCCGGACTTTTGGGAGGGGGTAAATACAGCAGCCAAACTCATGAGGGTGGACGGATTGTTGATGGGGGACTAAAAGCTGGAAAAACTCATGAGGGTGGATTGATGTTGATGTGGGGGACTACAGAGACATTCACTGAGGGGGGGCCCCTTAAATGTTGATGGGGGGGACTACGCAGGAACTAAATTGAGGGGGGGAAACGGGTTGATGGGATGACTACAGCGGGAAACCCATTTTGAGGGGGGAACTGATGTTGTGGGGTGACTACGAGGCAACTCCTGAGGGTGGACGATTTTTTGATGGGGTGCCCTTACTGCGGCAACTCATTTGGGGGGGGAAATGTTAGGGGGTGCTACAGGGGCCCAAACTCATGGGGGGGGACTGTTGATGGGGTGGGCTCCCAGAGACAATTTCATGGGGTGGCCCTGACTGTTGAGGGGGGGAAAATTTCAGCGGGGAACTCATGGGGTTTGGGGATGCGGTTGATGGGGGTGATACAGCGGGGCAACTCACTGAGGGTGGATGATTTTGAGGGTTTGGCTATGGGCAGGGAACTAACTGGGGGGGTACTGACTGTTAAATGGGTGCTACAGCAGGAAAACCCCCCTTGTGGGTGGGTTTGGGACTGTTGATGGGGTGACAAACGCAGCCCAAATAATGAGGGGGGACTGTTGATGGGGGACTACAGAGGAAAATTTCACTGGGGGTTTGGACGGGAGGGTTGTTGGGGTAATACAGCAGGCACCTCATGAGGGGGGAAGGGAATGTGTGGGGGGGGACTACAGCAGACAAACTCACTAAAGGGGGGTGTTTTGAGGTGGGGGACTCGGGCAGGAAAATCCTGGGGGGTTGGAAACGGGACTTTTTGTTGGGGTGTTTTCACCCGGCAACCCCATGGGGGTGGGACGGACTGTTGAGGGGGTGACACAGAGACAACTCACGGGAGGGTGGACTTTTGGGGGGTTGACTTCAGCGGGCAACTCATTTAAAGGGTGGATGACTGTTGAGGGGGTGCCTACAGCAGGCAACCCTGAGGGTGGATTTGATTGTTGGGGGGTTGACTACGCGGGAAAACTCACTGGGGGTTTTGGATGACTGTTGATGGGGGTTGGATCCCGCAGGCAACTCATTGGGGGGGGGAGATTGTTGAGGTGGGGGACTACAGCGGGAAAACTCACGGAGGGTGGACTGTTGATGGGGTGACTACGAGGCCAACCACGGGGTTGGATAAATGTTGATGGGGGGACATGGGCAGGCAATCATGGGGGTTGGCTGACTGTTGATGGGGTGGATTTCACCAGGAAAATCACTGAGGGTGGACTGACTGTTGATGGGGTAAATCGCGGGGAATCACTGAGGGTGGTTGACTGTTGTGTGGTGGACTAAAAGCGGGAAACCTCAGAGGGTGGACGGGACTGGGGGTTGGGGGGGAATACAGCAGGAAAACCCCACTGAGGGTGAAACTGACTGTTGATAGGGTGACAAAGCAGGAAACTCCCTTGAGGGTGGACTGATGTTGATGGGGTAAACTACGCAGGCATCACTGAGGGTGGATGACTTTTGGGTTGGGGTTTGACTACAGCAGGAAAATCATGAGGGAAGAAAATGTTGATGGGGGGGGATTTACAGAAGGAAACTCATGGGGGGGGCCCTGGACTGTTGATGGGGGGGGGATACGAGGCAACTCACTGAGGGTGGATGATGTTGTGGGGGGGGGACTACAGAGGCTTTCCACTGAGGGTGGCTGTTGTTGGGGAGTACAGCAGGGCCAAACCTCACTGAGGGGGACTGTTAAATGGGAAATTGGACTAAAATGGGGAAAAAAATCACTGGGGTGGATTTTGATGGGGGGGGCTACAGCAGGAAACCCTCACGGGGGTGGACTTTTGATGGGGTAAAACTACAGCGGGGAATCATTTGGGGTGGGCGGATTTTGGGTTGGGGTGCCCTACGCAGGCAACTCACTGGGGTGATGTTGATGGGGGTATCAGCAGGCAACTCATTAGGGGGGTTTTCGGGCTTGATGGGGTGACTACAGCAGGAAAATCACTGGGGTGGATGTTGTGGGGGGCTATCAGGCAATCACTGAGGGGGGAAACTTTTGGGGGGTGACTCGGGGAAAACAGACTGAGGGTGGAGGGTTGAGGGGGTGATTTACAGCAGGAAAAATCATGGGGGTGGCTGGGATGGGGGATACAGCAGGAAAACCTCACTGGGGGTGGACTTTTTGATGGGGGGGGTACAGCGGGAAAAAACCTAAACTGAGGGTGGTTGTTGATGGGGGGGGCTACAGAGGAAAACTCACTGAGGGGGAACTGACGTTGTTGGGGTGACCCCAGCAGGCAATCATTTAGGGGGGGGTTTTGGGTTGGGGTGATACGCAGGAACTCATAAAAGGGGGGAAATGTTGATGGGGGGTTTTACGCAGGCAACTCATGGGGGTGGCTAAATTTTGATAGGGTGCTACAGCAGGAACTCACTGGGGGGTGGGTGTCTGGATGTCAGAACAAAGGGGGTGGGGAAAAAAATGAAAAAGTTGTTTGAGGGCCCCCCCCCCACACTTTAATACAAAAGGAGGTGATGAGAGGGGAGGGGAGAAAAGGAGAGAGGGAGGAGAGAGAGGTTGAGAGGAGAGGGAGCCCAAAAGACAGAAGAGAGAGGGAGAGAGGAGAGGGGGAGGAGGGGAGAGGAGAGAGGGGAAGGGGAGAAAGAGGGGAAAGAAAGAGGAGAGAAAAGAGAGGGAGGAGAGAGGAGGAGAGGGGAAAGAGAGGGAGAGACAGGGGAGAGGAGAAGGGGAGAGAGAGAGAGGACAGAGAGCCCAGAGGCCCAGAGAGAAAACGGGAGAGAGACAGAGGAGGCAAAGGGGGGGGGGGTTTTTTGTATGTACGTAGCCTCACACCCAAGGCTTGGGACGCTCCTTCACATTGTAGTTAGTGATATAAAATTCATTTCCCCATCCCCAAAACCCCAAAAAGGAAGAATATTTATGTGGTTTGACTAGTTTTGGGGGGCCCCGTCCCAAATAATTGGGGAAAATGATTTTTTTTAGGAAACCATGGGTTTCATTGGGTGAAAGGGGACCATTAGAGATAGTTTAACAAGGGGCGGGTTTAAGGGTGCTGGTCTTGGTTTTGAAACTGAGTAGGGCACCCCATTTGGAGGGGGGGGAAAAGGGAAATTTCAGTTTTCCCCCAGGGGTTGGCCTAGAAAACTCAACCGGGAAAGGACGCTGGTCCTCACTTTGCCCGTCTTTTACCGGGTGACCCCTTTGATAGGGGGGGAAGGAAAAAGCTACAGGGGAAAACCTAAGAAAGAGAAAGAAAATTTTTAAAAAAAAAAAGGGGAAAGCAGGTTACTTACCCCGAACCTTATTGGGTTTTTCCCGCCCTTCCCCTTCGCCCTTAAACCCTTCCCTTTCCCACCCGTGAGGGGGTTTTAAAAGTTGGCCAGGGGTTGTGGGGAACCCCCCGGGGTTAGTTAGCCCCGGCTTTTTAAAGACTCCAGGGAGAGGAGTTGGAACTCACCTCTCAGGGGACGGGGAAGTCGAGGGAGGGAAAATGGAACTCGTATCCCCGTGAGGGAAAGAAATAAAGGGGGCCGATACGTGTCTGAGGGGAGACGGGGGATTCAGCGTATGGAGTCTTTTTTTGATCCCAGGCGGGATCAATGGTACAGGGTTTTTTTAAATTCCATGGTCTGGTTTTGGGCAAATGTAATGTGGGCCTTTTGATTTATAGAATTTTGAATAAATTTTGGTTTATCTTAGGGTTTAAAGAAGAGTTTAATTAAAATTCTGTTTATAAATTTTTTTTGTTGTGATTTAGAAAAGGGTTTTTCCCGAAGGAGAGGGGGGAGAAGAAAAAACTTTCGGTAGTGCGTTTTTGGTTGTTTGGGAAAAGTTTGTGGTGCTTTTAATGGAGAAAATGCTGATAATGCTGTGTGCAAAAGTGACAGTGGACAGTGGTGCCCCCGACGTAGCTCCCGTTTTTTTTTCCCCCTGGAAAAAGGGGAAGAAGAAAGATTTTTTTTTGTGCCCCTTTGGGGGCCCGAAAAGATTCCCCGGGAGTGCTGTTTTTTTTCCCCCGTAAAGAAAAAAAAAGAAAGAAGATTTTCCGTTGTACCCCCGAGGGGAAGATTCTGTTTGTCCCTCGGGGGTTTTGGAAAAAAAAAAAGGGAAAATTATTTCATCAAAAAAAAAAAAGATTTTTATTTGTACCCCCAAGGGTTTGAGGGGAAAGGAAAAAAAAAAAAATTTAAATTTTTTTATTGGTACTGATTTGTTTTTTTTCTGTTTATGGTGGAGTGAATTTTTTTCGTGCGGTTGAACTCTTATTTCTGACTTGCGTTTTGCTAGTGTTTTTTGTTTGTTTGTTGACCCTTTTTTTGCCCTTTTCCCGATCGGGGAGGCCCATGCTTTTCGTACTAGGCGAATAGTTCAAGAGTGGGAGCGCCCTTTCCCTTTTTGTCTTTTCCTGTGGTGGCCCCCCCGCTTCCGCTAATTTAGCGGTTGTTCAAAAGTGGGAGCGCCGTGTTTGCCCCCTTTTTGGTTTATTTTTTTGTTTTTTTCTTTTTTGTCCATCGTTTATTTTTAAATAGTCCCCTTTTCCCGAGTTTGAACGACTTTTTCCTTCAACAGGCAGAGGTTGGCCCAAATGGGGGAAACTTCCCCCAAATAAAATTTTTTTATTTTTTTTTTGGTTGTTTTGATTTTTTTTTTGCGTTGGGTGAAAGTAATTTTTTTTTTTTTTGTTTTTTATTTTGATTATTTTTGTAGTGTTGTGTATATGTGTATTTGTTTCCCGTCCAGTTTCACGGGAGACAGTCCCCTAGGGTGCTGTTGGGGCTTCTTTTTTGTTTTGTTTTTTTCTCACTTTCTGATCCCCCGGTTTTTT
>CM031614.1:73732052-73739552 GCA_018398815.1 Conus ventricosus
TGTTGTTCATTGTTTATTTGGGTAGGTTGTGGAGATTGTTGTCTCATCTGTCTTATTGGGTGGTTGTGAGTTTGTTGTCTCATCTGTCTTATTTGGTAGTTTTGAGATTGTTGTCTCATCTGTCTTATTTGGGTAGTTTGTGAGATTGTTGTCTCATCTGTCTTATTTGGGTAGGTTTGGGATGTGCATGTTATTTGGGTGTTGTGAGTTGTTGTCTCATCTGTCATTTTGGGTAGTTTGTGGAATTGTTGTCTCATCTGTCTTATTTGGGTAGTTTGTGGAAATTGTTGTCTCATCTGTCTTATTTGGGTAGTTTGTGGAGATTGTTGTCTCATCTGTCTTATTTGGGTAGGTTGTGGAGATTGTTGTCTCATCTGTCTTATTGGGTAGTTTGTGGAGATTGTTGTCTCATCTGTCTTATTTGGATGGTTTGTGGAGTTTGTTGTCTCATCTGTCTCATTTGGGTAGTTGTGGATATGTTGTCTCATCGGGTAGGTTGTGGAGATTGTTGTCTCATCTGTCTTATTTGGGTAGGTTGTTGAGGTTGTTGTCCATCTGTCTTGTTGGGGTAGTTTATGGAGATTACTGATTGCTGATAGCAACTTCTCCCAGATGCCATTGGAAGAGGATTTCAGGCCACACAGTTCTTTTCTTGTTCTTTAGTTGCAGACCAGTGCATCGGGGTGAGAATGGTATCGATTGCAGAAGTTATGGTGATGATGATCTACCACCCAATGGGCAGCACGACGGTAGACGTTCTGTATCTGGCTGATGTCCTTGGTGTAAGTGGTTCCAGACAAACCGAGGTATACCCAGGGGCAGATCGTTTAAGAGCTTTGTTTCCTTGATGGCGATGGAGTCCGGAGGGAAGCGGGGAAACTGAAAAGTTCTGGTGGAAGATAGGTGATGGATTATCTGAAAGGTTCTGGTGTAAGGTAGGTGATGGATTTTCTGAAAGGTTCTGGTGGAAGGTAGGTGATGGATTTTCTGAAACGTTCTGGTGGAAGGTAGGTGATGGATTTATCCGAAAGGTTCTGGTGGAAGGTAGGTGATGGATTTTCTGAAAGGTTCTGGTGGAAAGTAGGTGATGGATAATCTGAAAGGTTCTGGCGGAGTGTTTTACCTACCCATGACATCAACTGTTGTCGTTGGGGCACCCCTAATGATCCGGCCACCACTCTCCTCCATCTGTCCCTGTCTTCCACCGCTCGCTGTGATTCTAAAAGGTTCTGGTGGAAGGTAGGTAATGGACTTTTGTCTGTTCGCCCACTTAATAGAGGAATGGTATGTTCGTGTCACTGACTTTGGAACCTTGTACAGCTGTGGAAGATTGCGTGCGCGGGCGCGTGTGGGTGCATTTGTGTGTGTGTGTGTGTGTGTGTGTGTGTGTGTGTGTGTGTGTGTGTGTGTGTGTGTGTGTGTGTGTGTGTGTGTGTTGTGAGCGCTCGTGTGTATATGTGCGTGTGTGTGTGTGTGTGTGTGTGGTGTGTGTGTTGTGTGTTGTGGTGTGTGTGTGTGTGTGTGGTGTGTGTGTGTGTGTGTGTGTGTGTGTGTGTGTGTGTGTGTGTGTGTGTGTGTGTGTGTGTAGTGTGTGTGTGTGTGTGGTGTGTGTGTGTGTGTGTGTGTGTGTGTGTGTGTGTGTGTGTGTGTGTGTGTGTGTGTGTGTGTGTGAGCGCTGTGTGTGTGTGTGTGGTGTGTGTGTGTGTGTGTGTGTGTGTGTGTGTGTGTGTGTGTGTGTGTGTGTGTGTGTGTGTGTGTGTGGTATGCGCGCAGAATCAGTCATTTGTTGCCATTTTAACTTCCTAGATCTGTTTGTTATTGAATGATTGACTATAGACCCAAGGACCCTTCTGAACGTGATGAAGTGTCCACACCGCTGCCCAGTGAACAACAAAGAAATTATATTTTGGTCTCTTTTGTTATAACTCTCTCTTGCTGTGTTGAATTGTGTCCATGGCACATTGGTCCACTGAATGGGGTAAACAAATATTTTATTCTGATTAGTAAAAACTCTTTGTATTTCCTTCGATCTTTTAATCTATTAAAATTCAACTGTTCCTTTTTCCCTAAAGGTCTTGTCCATTTCTGACAAAGCTGGTTGGTTCTTAAGGAGTAATGTTTGTGCAATTATTGATCTGCAGATGAAAATATTGTCATCGGTATGAGCCTGCTGCATTGTTGAAGGAATGAACAAAAGCGTGTCTCCCTTCACGGGGCTTGTCCAAATATCAACGCCATAGATCGCCGAACTCCTTAAGTAAAGGTAGCATGCATGTGGAATCTCGAGTCGTCAGCCAGTATCTTCTAGGAGCGGAAGAAAGCACGGCTGTATGTCTTCACCATCTTTCTGCCCTGACCACAGGGTGCAGACGGCAGTTTGTTTGTTTGACAGACAAGCAAATCTTTCCCCCACCAAATGGCTGGTGTCTCTTGAAGTGCCGCACCTCATGCCCCTGAAGTCTGTGCGGGCACAGGGACAGAGCTAACACAATAAATCAGTATTGTCATTCGGTATAAAGAAAACGAATGGACGAGAATTTAGTAGTGAGAAACGAGAGACCGTCAGATGGGTCTCGCTGACAAAACATTGGTTGTAACAAAGAATTGACAACAAAGGTTGGAACAACTGCCGTACTCTCTGGCGGGTGCTTGTGGAATATTTCAATTACTCTAGTTGAAGCAAAATTTGAAAAGAGAGGGGGTTAGTTACCGCCAAGGACACAGACAAACAGAGTACAGGACAAGACATTGTTTGTCTCTGTTTTGGCGGTAACTAACCACCTCTCTTTTCAAATTTTGCTTCATTTTCCGCCCTCAGTCACTCCGTTTGAAACTTTTCTCTACTTGATAGACTCACCTCCTCTCTCAGCCCCCTTCCATCTCGTAACACACATCTTCTACTTCTGCTTCTCTTTCTTCCACCCTCTGCCTGCTATAAACTGTGATGTTCTAAGCAGCGCACCACCACCCCATGATAATGGGTTGATCTGTTTGTATTGTATGTCGCCCGGATTTTAGGGCGTAGATAATCTCCTGTATGACGTTTCCTTATCAAATTGAAAACATTGCCTACAATGGGACAAAAGCCACACTGCCCGTCGTCACCCTTGAACAAATGATGACGTCCCTTGATTAGACACTTATGTGTTTCCACTCTAAAGCTTTTGTAGTCTGATATTCAAGGGACTAATGCATTTCAAGATCCAAGTAGCTGACTTTTACACCTCCTCAACTGTTACTGACATTTGCATCTCTAGATGTCCACATTAAGGGAGTGTTTGCTCCTCTAAACGCCAACTTTTGTCACTTTATTTCCTCTGAATATCGACAATTCGCCACACGTGCACCTCGAGTCATCAGCATTGTGTCACTTTTGTAACTCTAGACACACACATTAAATGATTTTGTACATCAAGGCCTTGTGACATTTGCACCTCTAAATATTCACTTTTCATGAATTTTGCAAAGCTAGTATTTACATCAACACATTTTTGTGCCTTTAGGCATTTAGTTATCGACATTTAGTGAGTTTTACACCTTTGACGTCACTCTTTGTGACGTTGCATCTCCAGATATCCATTCTTAATACTTGTGCCTCCTTTAGAAAAAAACAGCGATTTTTTTACAATTTGTTGGATAGACATTTGATAATTTTTGCAAATCACTGTGTTCAGTATTTTTTTTAACGTCCAGACCTCCAAATTCAGTTACTTTTCAGTTCTAGAATGGTTTGCAACGCTAGCTCTGAAGTGGCAGTGCTCTCGTGGGATCCCACTTTTGATTTCCTCTCCACATGGGGAGGTCTTCTTCTTCTTTTACATAACATCTTTTACATAATTTCCGACGACAAACTGGAAGTACAGTGCCTGAATTATCATCTCTATTTGTCATGGGAGGAGGACGGAGGCACGGTCGGGGGATGAGGAGGATGGGTGGAGGGGAATGGAATCTGAATTGACAGGGACTGGGGATGCAGTGTGCATAGGAGGGGATGAAGTAGCGGATTTGAAGTCTTCCAAAGAGGTTCTTCTTCTTCGTCTTCTTCTTCGTCTTCTTCTTCTTCTTCTTCTTCTTCTTCTTCTTCTTCCTCTTCTTCTTCTTCTTCTTCTTCTTCTTCTTCTTCTTCTTCTTCTTCTTCTTCTTCTTCTTTCTTTCTTTCTTTCTTTCTTTCTTTCTTTCTTTTGTTTTCTTTCTTTTAGTGTCCACAATCATCATGTTGATTATTCTGACGTTTTTGTGTGTTATGACCATTTTTCATCCCGCCATTAAGGCAGCCATGCTATGTGTAACGTGCCATCCATACCAACGGCCAAACTGGGCTTCTCTTCCGAAAGTTGCTGATGGGATTTTACGTGTGTGCAAGATGTTGTGCGTGCGTTCACACACGGAACCTCGGTTTATAGTCTCATTCGAAGGACTGTGTGGGAAATGGAGTCAGAACGAATGTTAACTCCGAGGGAAAATTCCCAATGTACCGAAACGGCCCGGCGGAGATGCGAACCCACAACCCAAGATTACGAGTCCGGCGCTCTACCAACCGAGCTATTCCGGTCCCCCAGGTTGATGAAGCTGCCTAAACTGGAGTATGGTGCAGCTCAAATTCAGTCCTTCGGGAGAAGGACATGTTCCTGTTGTTCGTCTTACATAAAGAAAGAAGGCACTTTTGCTTGTGTGGCTGCCTCATCTCACCTGCTGGGGGATTGGCGTGGTCAAGGACAGTTGCACAATGAAGTGACAGATGAAGAGCAGGGACTGGATAGGACACAGCACAGACACCTTGGGGAATTCCGACTGTACATCAACGGCTGAGAGGTAGTACCATCCACAACCATCACTGAGTGTCTGTAGGTTAGGAAGCTGTGGATCCAGTAGTTCACCAGGCCAGTGATTCTCTAGCGCTGGAGATTCTGGACCAGGAAAGAGAGGCAGACTTTGCTGATGAGGATGGAAAAACCCTCTGCCAAGGCGTCTGATTGTTCCCCCTTCCCCCTCTTGTATGAGAGGTCATCCATATCACTAGGAACTGACATGATAGGCTTCACCTGACTCTGTGTTGCTATTCTCAAGAGTTTGTTGGCTTCACCTAATCCCAAAGCAGTGCTAACCATAAGATGCGTAATGATGTAGGGAGTCACACTGGTGAGAGAGATACCATGGTGGACTTTTGGTCTGCCTTCTTCACCCAACTTGAATGCGAATCCTCCTCCTCCTCATCCTCCTCCTCCTCCTCCTCCTCCTCCTCCTCCTCCTCCTCCTCCTCCTCCTCCTCATCATCACAATCATCGTCATGATAAACATTCTCCTCCTAATCAGCATCGCGCAGCTAATCATGCTTTATGTGTGTGCTCATATACAATGTGCAGCTGGTGGACATGGCGGTGGGGGGGTGGGGGTGGACAGACACTCTCAGTTGATATTGAAAGGTGAGAAAACATTTGACGCTATCCATTTAAAGTCTGAGTGACCCGCTGCCATCAGTACTTGACATGTTTAAATACATATGTAAATCAGAACCAATGAATAAAGGAATACAGTTACTTCAATAACCACTGCCACTACTACAACTACTGCTACTACTACCACTACTACTACTACTTCTACTACTACTACTACTACTACTACTACTACTCTTACTACTACTGCTACTACTACTACTACTACTGCTGCTGCTGCTGCTGCTGCTGCTGCTGCTGCTGCTGCTGCTGCTGCTACTACTACCACTACTATTGATAATAATAATAGTTATAATAGTATAGTAATATCCATCTTCATCATCATTAACAGCAGCAGCAGCATCGTCGTCGTCATCATCATCATCATCATCATCATCATCACCATCACCATCATCATCATCATCATCATCACATCATCATCATCATCATCATCATCATCACCATGTCAGCTATACTATTGCTAATAGCGTTTATAGTAATGAACGTTGCCAAAGCGCGTTCCTGTTCCTCAGCTGAAGTGGCCAGTCCCTGCACCATTGCCTGATCCCGGACACTTCTTTCCACTTATTCAGAGCGACGATGAGCGAGAACTGGCTCTGTCCGTGCGGTGTACTGGCCTAAAAGCTCGGTGTCTGTGTGGCTCCGTCACAACTGAACTGGCAGCAGGGATGCCAGTGTCTTGAATGAGTCTGTCGTCTCTCTGTCCTGACCGTCCTCATTGTTCCCTTGTCTGGAGCAGAGTGCCAAGACACTGCTGACCTCTGGGTACACTGGTCTGTATTCTTCTGTTAGTTTAGCTACAAGAGGAGAGAGAGAGAGTGAGTGAGAGAGAGAGAGAGAGGAGAACAGAGAGAGAGAGAGAGGGAAACAGAGAGAGAGAGAGAGGGGGAGGGAGAGAGAGAGAGAGAGGGAGACAGAGAGAGAGAGAGAGAGGGAGATAGAGAGAGAGGGGGGGAGGGAGACAGAGAGACAGAGAGAGAGAGAGGGAGACAGACAGAGAGAGAGAGAGAGGGAGACAGAGAGAGAGAGAGAGAGAGAGAGAGGGAGAGAGAGGGAGACAGAGAGAGAGAGAGAGAGAGAGAGGGGGGGAGACAGAGAGAGAGGGAGACAGAGAGAGAGAGGGAGACAGACAGAGAGAGAGAGAGAGAGAGAGAGAGAGAGAGAGAGAGAGAGAGAGAGAGAGAGAGAGAGAGAGAGAGAAAGAAACAGACAGGGGCAGAGACAGACTGAACAGGAGCAAGAGAGAGAGAGAGAGAGAGAGAGAGAGAGAGAGAGAGGGGGGGGGAGACAGACTACAGACAGTCAAAAAGACAGACAGACGGACAGAGATAGAAAGAGAGAGAGTTCTTCATTTCCATGCAAAGTACTGCCCATGTCATCTCTTTAAACATAGATACAATATTGTTCAATGTTGTTTGTAACGTAAGAATACATGTAAAATGCTTCTATCTCCATACAAAATTCTGCTCACGTTACTTTCTCTAAAACAAGGATAAACCTAGCTGACCATAATGATATGGTTGAGACTATAAACCGAGGTTCCGTTTGTGAACGCATGCACAACATCTTGCACACACGTAAAATCCCATCACCAACTTTCGGAAGAGAAGGCCAGTTTGGCCGTTGGTATGGATGACACGTTACACATAGCATGCACCAGGCGTGAGAAATGGGAAGAATGAAGAAAGTAAGGAAACTGGGTGAACGATATTGAACGATATTGACTGGATGACACGGGAAACGACTGAATGAAGCGCCAGCTGGCATGAGACATGAAAAGACTGTTGTTTTTATTCTTGTATTTTACCGTCTCTGGTTTTGACTTCAGTGTATTCTACAAGGACAACAAGAGATCATTATTTTAAACTGTATATGTATATAAGAAGCATTTATTATTCCCAATTCACCCACTCAAGCACATACTGTTAGTTAGGCAGAATTATCTACCACTGCAGATATGAATGCTTATCTCCCCCTATTTCTTTAATCTAAGACATAAGAGCAAGCTTTGTTTATAATTGAATATTTCTTGCAGTCATTGCAACAC
>CM031614.1:73744552-73752052 GCA_018398815.1 Conus ventricosus
TTTCGATTACAGTTACTACTTAGCACTAACAGTATAAGGTAATTAGAAATTTAGGTATGTTTTTGTTTAAGGCGTCTAAGATCAGAGAAATAATGACGTCTTAGTTGATGTTCTTATTGGTATAGTTGTTTCTTTTCTTCTTCTTTTTTTAATTTTTCGTGACTAGTGATTATGTTTTCTTACACATTATAATGTGCATGATTGTGCTCATAACCCTTCAAATGGGCCGATGGCCTTACTGAATAAAATCTGAAGTCTGAAGTCTGAAGTCTCTCTCTCTCTCTCTCTCTCTCTCTCCTCTCTCCTCTCTCTCTCCTTTCTCTCTCTCTCTCTGTGTGTGTGTGGTGTGTGTGTGTGTGTGTGTTTTGTGTGTGTGTGTGTGTGTGTGTGTGTGTGTGTGTGTGTGTGTGTGTGTGTGTGTGTGTGTGTTTGAGGGAAAATCCAGAGACATGACAGCGGCTTTTCAGAAAAGAAAATCCTCCAGGCAAAAGATCTGCCCTCAACCCCTTTTTGAAAAGTCCCGGGCCCGGGCACTTGTCTGAGGGGAAGGGACCGGGGATGGGGAGAGGAGGGGGGGGGGGGGGGGCGAGGGGATCTTTTCTGAAGATCTTTTGTTGTCAATTCTTCCCAGAGTTCTTTGAAAAGAAGAAATGATACAAGAGAGAGAGAGAGAGAGAAAGGGGGAAGAGAGGAGAGAGGGGGAGAGAAGGGGAAAGAGAGAGAGGGGGGAGAGATAGAGAGAGAGAAAAGGGGACAGAGAAGAGGGGCAAGAGAAAAAACAGCAGAAAGAGAGAGAGAGAGAGAGAGAAGGGGGGGGGAGAGAGAAGAGAGGAGAGGAAAGAGAGACAGACAGACAGACAACAGAGATTGAAACAGAGGAGAGAGAGAGGAGATGCTGAAGAGGGACAGGAAGGGGTGAAGAGAGGTGATGATCTTTTAGCTACTAAATCCCGTTGATTTTTTCTTTTTTTCCCTTAGCATTCTCTTTTAAAACCCTTTCTCCCTTTCACACACACACACCACACACACACCACACACACACACCACACACACACACAACACACAAAAACACGCCGCGGCACGCACGCACGCACGCACGCACCACGCACCATGCACACACACACACAACTCCCACACCACACACCACACACACACAAACACCTTTTAGCTCCTTTCCCCTCTACGTCTGATCGCCATTCCTCGTACCATAACAGGCGGCGCTACTGATCGTTCCTGCTGCTGGCTTTGTGCTAGAAAAACTAGCATGCTGAAGGTACTCCCTAACGTGGGTGGCCTTTACTGACGGGGAAGGTGTTCAGGGGGGTGCTCGATTTAACATAATATGAAAGCCTGGGGGGAAAGGACGCCCCAACGTGGGGGGCCTTTACAGACGGGGAAAGTGTGTTTAGGGCGTGCTCGATTAACATAATATGAAAGCACTGGGTGAAGGACGCCCCAACGTGGCTGGCCTTTACTGACGGGGAAAGTGTGTTCAGGGCGTGCTCGATTGACATAATAGGAAAGTAGTCTACATTTGCTCTCTGTCGCACGGACATGGCTTCATGCAACAAAACAGTGGCACTTTTTGATCACTCCTGCATGGGATTCAAGCGACCGTCTTGTGTTTGGTCGAATACAAGTTTGTTACGTTTTTTCATTGTGTGGGCGTACTGTTGTCTACACTAGAGATATAGATATACGTATATCATATAGATGTATAGTGCATAGACAGATAGATAGATATACAGAAGACAGACAGATAGATAAATGGATAGGTAGATAGACAGATTGAAAGACAGGTAGATAGATGGATAGATCGATACTGTATGAATGATGAGATATAATTAAATCAATAGATACCGGATAGAGAATATGAACAAGAGAGAGAGAGAGAGAGAGAGAGAGAGAGAGAGAGAGAGAGAGAGAGAGAGAGAGAGAGAGAGAGAGAGAGAGAGAGAGAGAGAGAGAGAGGCATAAAAATGTTCATTTCTGAGCATCGTGCTCGGATTTGAAAGAAAGGAAAGAAAGATAAGAGTGGAGGAAGAATGGAACACAGAAGCAACTAAAGGAAAAGGAACCAAAGAAGTAGCCACAGAACTAAAGGGAGGAAGGAAAGAAAGAATGAAGTCAGAGACATGAGAAGAATGACAAGAACAGCTAACAGAATAAGATTGGAAGGATGAGAGAGACAATACGAGACAGTGAAGCATGGACACTGGAAGAAGAAAGAAAGAAGACAGAAGGAAAGGAAGGAAATAGAAGAAAGAAAAAAAACAACAAACAAACAGACAGCAAAAATATAAGAGAAAAGTATAGACGACAGAAAAGAAAGAAACCAGGGATGACACAATGTTCAATAGACAACATGCTGCAGTGTGAGTTTTTTTGTTTTTGTTTTTACAAACACCACATTATTTCAAATTAGTAGGTACGATAACAAGATCTGGAAATGTCAAAGTGACACAGCAGCTCGACAATCTCTGTCAAGCTCAAACAACCCTTCTCTAGGGACTGATCCGGATCCACGCCAAATCTGACAAATGTGTCGATCTTCATACATTTCATTAGACTGATTTTACTTCAACCACATGCACAAACATCATTGCTTGCCAACTTTACAAAGACGTCTAGAAGTCCCTTGCATTGCATCGTTAATGAGAGAGGGAGAGTAGGGGAAAGGGCAAAAGAGAAAGAAAAGAATCTTAGATCTGTGCTTTGATGAAGACCCCCCCTCCCCCCCTCCCCTCCCCCAGGGGAACTTGTGTCTATATTTCGCGTGATTAATTCGACATGAGGTAGCTCAAAATAATAGTCATTTCTATGGTATTGTTACAGTCAAACCAAAAGGTAAAACTACATTATGAGTCGGTGAGGACCAGAGAATATTTTTACATGAAGGGATTTTTGTGACATTGTTTTGAGGCCAATTTTTTTTTAAGTGATTGTGAATCCCGTGACAACGTGGTCGTATTTTAAGTAGCGTTTTGATGTAAACAATTACTTGAAGCAACAATCAGAAGTATGTCATATAAACACTGTAAACAATCATATATAGCCTTAAAACGGGGTACTGTCTTTCGTTGTTTGGTTGTGTCGACATCGCTGGTATGCATGAGTCTGACACACGGAAATACATATTCCACCCACACCAAGTCACAGGTCAACGAACAAGGAACATACTGTGTGTGCAGCTGAATGCGAACATGGCATGTCATTGGAGAGACACTGAGTTGAGGAAGTTTGTGTCCCCTGACGTAGTCTCACTGAATCAGGCCCCCTCACTGAATCAGGCCCCCTGTTGGTCGGTTACTGGTCGTGTTTTCTTTCACGTCACGCCCACTTTCCAGCTCTGCACAAGCAAGTTTCTCACAAGACCACACTCCGATTCTGTTCATTTCGTTTTTGACCCTCGAGGATTATTGTTGTGTGCTACACCATCTGCGGCCTTTGGGGTGATAGAAACTGCCACTACCGACAATGAAGAGAGTTATCATCGTAGCTGTTGTGAGTGCCTTCCTCCTTCATAGTGGCGTTCCAGTACTTGGTGATCTCCCTTCTAATTGCTGGCCCTGTTTATTCCAGTTTGAGTATGAAAATATGTCGGCGTGTCTGTATGACAGTCCCTGCACTTGTAACCGCCTCACTGTCGACTGTTCCGCTCAAAACTTGTCGTTTGTTCCTTTCGTGGGCTGGACGTTCTATCGTTACCTCAACTTCTCCAACAACCATCTGCCCAACATTTCTCAGGAGAGTTTCTTTTCTAACGTGTCCAGAGATGTGGAGGTGATTGATCTGTTCAACAATGGCCTGGTCTACCTCTCTCCTGCTGCCTTCCGGGGATTGTCCAGATTGAAGACATTGCTGCTTGGAGGCTACAATCACCTGGGTTATAAAGACCTGCCGACGTTGCTGTCTATTCGCGGGGGAGTGTCACTGGACCTTACCTGCCTGAGGCTCAGAGAAATACCTGCAGGCATTTTTGACAATGCTAGTAGACTTCACACACAACAACTGGACTTCAGCTGGAATCAGATTCCCTCTTTGAACATGTCCGCCTTCCAGCCTCTCCAAAGCATCAGATACCTGAGTTTCTGGCACAACGAAATCTACAGTCTGGAAACGGGTTATCTGCCCAATTTAAGCCATTTAAATCTAGAAGTCAATCGTTTGTTTGAATTTCCACAAACCTGTTCATCGTCTGGCTCGTCTCTGTTCCCTAGTCTGGTGAAACTATGTTTAGACTACAACATGATCGATCATATCGACGATCCAGTGTGCTTACCGGGACTCACCTTCCTGTCTTTAGCCTACAACAAAATCCAGTCTTTCCCCACCGACATGTTTTCAACGACACGCTTCCCCTCGTTGTCTGTACTGAAACTGATGCAGATGGAAGGTAAAGTAAGTCAGATCCAAAGGTTCTTCACGAACAACTCACAGCTGACATATCTGAACTTCCTTATGAACCAGGTAGATTTCTCGGAGTCTGAGGTCCATGAGGACATGTTTGGCGGTTGTTCCAAACTCTGGAGACTGTATTTGCGAGGAAACAATTTCGGAGCAGTACCAGACGGTAGGTTTCGCCGTCTGTTTCATCCCTTAAGACGTTCTCTGGCAGAATTGGATATGGGACAAACGCAGATGACGCGGATATCTGCCATGAGCTTTAGTGGGCTGGAAACCTGACACAACTTCGCCTGTACAAGAACGCTCTTCCCGCTATTCCCGATGGTGCGTTTGACAACGTTCCACGTCTAACGCAACTGGAGCTGGATACCAACTACATCTCCACCATCTCTGAAACAACGTTTTGTCCTCAGCTTCGTAAAAGGTGAACACAAGAATGTTTCCTACGTGCCTGTCTGTCTGTCTGTCTGTCTCTGACTCTCTCGCAGTTCCTGTTCTGTTGTATTCCCCCCCCCCTCTCTTCTCTCTCTCTCTCTCTCTCTTCTCTCTCTCTCTCTCTCTCTCTCTCTCTCTCTCTCTCTCTCTCTCTCTCCCCCTCTCTCTCTGGGGCGTATTTTCTCGTGCAAGGCGTCTGCTTGCAGTTGTCACATCGTCCTCAGGGTAGGAGTATTTACAGGTGTCATGACGCTCTCAGGGTAGGTGTATTTACAGGTGTCACGTCACCCTCAGTGTAGGTGTATTTACAGGTATCACGTCGCTCTCAGGGTAGGTGTATTTACAGGTATCACGTCGCTCTCAGGGTAGGTGTATTTACAGGTGTCACGTCGCTCTCAGGGTAGGTGTATTTACAGGTGTCACGTCGCCCTCAGGGTAGGTGTATTTACAGGTGTCATGACGCTCTCAGGGTAGGTGTATTTACAGGTGTCACGTCACCCTCAGGGTAGGTGTATTTACAGGTGTCACGTCACCCTCAGGGTAGGTGTATTTACAGGTGTCATGACGCTCTCAGGGTAGGTGTATTTACAGGTGTCATGTCACCCTCAGGGTAGGTGTATTTACAGGTGTCATGACGCTCTCAGGGTAGGTGTATTTACAGGTGTCACGTCGCCTCAGGGTAGGTGTATTTACAGGTGTCACGTCACCCTCAGGGTAGGTGTATTTACAGGTGTCACGTCGCCCTCAGGGTAGGTGTATTTACAGGTGTCATGTCACCCTCAGGGTAGGTGTATTTACAGGTGTCACGTCGCTCTCAGGGTAGGTGTATTTACAGGTGTCACGTCACCCTCAGGGTAGGTGTATTTACAGGTGTCATGACGCTCTCAGGGTAGGTGTATTTACAGGTGTCATGTCACCCTCAGGGTAGGTGTATTTACAGGTGTCATGACGCTCTCAGGGTAGGTGTATTTACAGGTGTCATGTCGTCCTCAGGGTAGGTGTATTTACAGGTGTCATGACGCTCTCAGGGTAGGTGTATTTACAGGTGTCACGTCACCCTCAGGGTAGGTGTATTTACAGGTGTCACGTCGGCCTCAGGGTAGGTGTATTTACAGGTGTCACGTCGTTCTCAGGATAGGTGTATTTACATGTGTCATGTCGTCCTCAGGGTAGGTGTTATTTACAGTGGGACTAGAAGTCTGTACCGTCTTCAGAATTGGAGACCTACTTCCTAAGCCATCATGCCATCGGCCCATCTCAATTTTAGAGTTAAAGGCGGGCGCTTCCTGCCAATAATTATTCAGTTTATGTTGTAGAGGGCTGCTTTCAAGAAAGCAAGACTGATGACCATAGGAAAATCCCATTATCGTTCAGCCGGTCAGTCTGACCCTGCATGGTTTTGTTGTTCGAGTGGGGAGGGAGGGGAGGGGGGACAACTTTTTCCTGCATCGAGGCGAAGGTAAATTACTCCCGCACTGTGGAGACATAGAACCAGACCCTGTCTCCAACCCTACCCAAGACAACTCTACGTCGGTTGGCAACATGCCACAGACCAGGCTCTCATTCTACAAAGGAACCTTCCTGGCCGACGTGATATCCAAGACTGAACAATATGAACCGCACTCTCAGCAGCAGGCTAGACGGTGTTTAACAAAACCTGAGTCATTTCCGTCAGGAGTATCGTAGTCTTCGTGAACTTGCGAGTGACCTTATTGTGAAGTTATTGACCTGTGACACGAGAACGATATTTTGGAACAAAAGAATAAGGACCAATGAAAAAGCGGATAATCTACTAAAAGAAATATGACCATCTGGAGAGTAGATCAAAATGGAACAATCTGATGTTTCATGACATTCCAAAACGTGACACTGAAACTAAGGAGATCTATAAAGTGCTACTTTAGGATGTTATCACTAATACCTTTGAATTACCAGACAGCATGGGGTTTGACCGCATTCATCGATTTAGCCCTAAACTTAGTTCACCTGAATAGGCATCGATTTACCTTTATTAGATTTAGATTTGGACTCTCTGAAATTTAAGGACAAACTAAAGGCCACACAAACGTATGTTACGATAAGCTACTCTGCGCCTCTCTCTCTCTCTCTCTCTCTCTCTCTCTCTCTCTCTCTCTCTCTCTCTCTCTCTCTCTCTCTCTCTCTCTCTCTCTCTCTCTCTATGTGTGTGTGTGTGTGTGCATGTGTGTGTGTGTGCGTGTGTGTGTGTGTGTGTGTGGTTGTGTGTGTGTGTATGCGCGCGCGCGTGTGTGTGTGTGTGTAAGTGTGTGTGTGTGTGTGTGTGCGTGTGTGTGTGTGTGTGTGTGTGTGTGTGTGTGTGTGTCCGCGCGCGCGTGCCCCTACGCACACACGCTTCGTTTCAACCTTCCAGTTGCATTTTCAATGTATTATCCAAACACTGTTTGGCATAAAGTATTGGTGTCATGGCCGAGGCAGTGATGATAACATTAAGTGATGGGGATATTGTAATACTGTATCACAGCGTATCGTTATCAACGAAGGCAGTAACTCTAACACTATAATCGAAGGGAACATAATAATACTGTGAATGAAAGCAGTGTTATCATCATGGGTAGAAATTCTTACATTATGATGGAAGTCAATATCATGATGCTGTAATCAAGCTAAAATGATATCAGA
>CM031614.1:73777052-73779552 GCA_018398815.1 Conus ventricosus
AAAATGGAAAGTTCAAGAGGCGATGGATTCTGCAAAAGAAAGTCTCAAGATCAGAGAAATAACAGGACACACACAGACCAACAGACAAGGACTGGGGGTGACCAAAACTGAATGGTGGTCAAAGGCCAAAGGAAAAGCCAAAAGAGACATGATGATTCAGGAGATGAGAAAAGAAGAAGACCAAAAAAGACTCCAAAAAGCAGTCCAGCAGAGCCAGCAAGGGCAATGTGGGAGAATGCACTCCAAAGAAGTCTCACTTGGAATGACATTTGGCACATGGCCCCTCTCAGGATCAGCTTCATTCTCAGATCTGCATATGACCTTCTGCCCTCAAATGCAAACCTGGTGAAGTGGGGGAAAACAGACGATCCTGCATGCCCCCTCTGCCATGGAAAACAAACAGTGGAGCATGTCCTAAGCTCATGTAAAGTAGCCCTGGCTCAAGGAAGGTACACATGGAGGCACAACCAAGTGCTCAAAGAGATTGTACAAGTAGTCTGGGCTAGTACCAACACCACAAAAGGGAAAATCAGGACTCCAAAAGCATCCGCAACATTCTTCATGGCAGGAGGCAGCAAATAATGGCCAAGAACAACAGTGCCACTCGAAACATGCAGGCAGAGTCTGCTGGATGGGGCAGATGACTGGAAGTGCGCTGCAGACCTCCCAGAATGGAAGAGTCACCCAGAGATCATCAGCAAGAGTGGCATGAGACCAGACATAGTAGTCCACTCTAAGTCAACCAAGCAGCTGATCATGATCGATTCACGGTACCATATGAGAACAGAATGGAGGCAGCTCAAATATACAAGACTGAAAAGTATGTTGATCTGGCAAACAGCCTGAGGAGAGAAGGCTATCAGGTCAAAGTCCTCACTGCAGAAATTGGAGCTAGGGGGTTTGTAGGAACGTCTCATGAAACAGCTCTCAGTTGCAGGGAAGGAAAAAACCAGAGCCCTGAAAGCAATGGCAGAAGCGGCAGAGAGGTGTTCAAGCTGGATCTGGTCAAGGAGGAACAAAAGTGAACTTCATAAGGCCTAATTTCCCTACAAATATCAGGTGTCCTGTGGCTCAGTGGTTAAAGCGCGAGTCATGAAGTGGAAAATGAGCATGTCCAGAGGGTCATGGGTTCGAATCCCAGCCATGGCTCGTCCCAAGCTGAGAAAAAAAAGGGCAGCAGAGGGACACCTGACAGTTCATGTTCTGAGGTGTGGACTGTTCATTCTAACAGTTCATGTCTGAGCTTTAGACTGTTCATTCTAACAGTTCATGTCTGAGCTTTAGACTGTTCATTCTAAAAGTTCATGTCTGAGCTTTAGACTGTTCATTCTAACAGTTCATGTCCTGAGCTTAAGACTGTTCATTCTAACAGTTCATGTCATGAGGTGTAGACTGTTCATTCTAACAGTTCATGTCCTGAGGTGTAGACTGTTCATTCTCACAGTTCATGTCCTGAGCTTAAGACTGTTCATTCTAACAGTTCATGTCCTGAGCTTAAGACTGTTCATTCTAACAGTTCATGTCCTGAGCTTAAGACTGTTCATTCTAACAGTTCATGTCCTGAGCTTAAGACTGTTCATTCTAACAGTTCATGTCCTGAGCTTAAGACTGTTCATTCTCACAGTTCATGTCCTGAGCTTAAGACTGTTCATTCTAACAGTTCATGTCCTGAGCTTAAGACTGTTCATTCTAACAGTTCATGTCCTAAGCTTAAGACTGTTCATTCTCACAGTTCATGTCCTGAGGTGTAGATTGTTTCTTCTAACAGTTCATGTCCTGAACTGTAGACTGTTCATTCTAACAGTTCATGTTCTGAGGTGTAGATTGTTTATTCTAACAGTTCATGTCCTGAGGTGTAGATTGTTCATTCTCACAATTCATTTCCTGAACTGTAGACTGTTCATTCTAACAGTTCATGTTCTGAGGTGTAGATTGTTTATTCTAACAGTTCATATCCTGAGGTGTAGATTGTTCATTCTCACAGTTCATGTCCTGAGGTGTAGATTGTTCATTCTAAGAGTTCATGTCCTGAGGTGTAGAGTGTTCATTCTCACGGTTCATGTCCTGAGGTGTAGACTGTTCATTCTAACAGTTCATGTCCTGAGGTGCAAACTGTTCATTCTACAGTTCATGTCCTGAGGTGTAGACTGTTCATTCTAACAGTTCATGGCCTGAGGTGTAAACTGTTCATTCTAACAGTTCATGGCCTGCGGTGCAAACTGTTCATTCTAACAGTTCATGTCCTGAGGTGTAGACTGTTCATTCTAACAGTTCATGGCCTGAGGTGTAAACTGTTCATTCTAACAGTTCATGTCCTGAGTTTTAGGCTGTTTCCACACCAGGCCTGCTGGTTTAAATCTGACTGTTTTGCCAGCTTCACCTGTCGCTGTAAACACTGACTGGTGTGTGTGTGTGTGTGTGTGTGTGTGTGTGTGTGTGTGTGTGTGTGTGTGTGTGTGTGTGTGTGTGTGTGTGTGTCCGTGGTGCATGCGTGCGTGCG
>CM031614.1:73789552-73802052 GCA_018398815.1 Conus ventricosus
CCAAAAATAAAAAGGGTCTCTCTCTCTCTCTCTCTCCCCTTTTCTCTTTCCCTCTCTCTCTCATCCCCCTCTCTCTCTCTCTCCTCTCTCTCTCCCCCCCCTAACTCCCCCCTCTTTTCCCCTCCTCCCTCTCCCTCTCTCCCCCCCTCTCTTCCCCTTTTCCCTCCCCCCCTCCCCTCTCACTCTCTCTTTCCCCTCCCTCCCCCCCCTCCTTCCCCCTCTCTCTTTTCCCTTTTCCTCTCCCTCTCTCTCCCCTCTTTTCTCTCCCTCTCCTCTCTCCCCCCCCTCTCTCTATCTCTCTCTTCCCCCCCCCATCTTTTCCCTCCCTTTTTCCTCCTCTCTCCTTTTCTCCCCTTTTCTCCCTCTCCTCCTCTCTCTCATCCCTTTCCCTCTCTCTCTCCCCCCTCTCTCTCAGGGAGGGAGACGGCTTGCTTTCTATCTTTGGAACCCCCGCCCCGCAAGAAACCCCCCATTTCAAAGAAGGGGGGGGGCAGGCGTAGTGGAAAAGGGGAGGGAAAGGAAATTTTACCTACAAGCGTTTCAAAAAAGCCATAGGGCAGGCCGGCCACCAAACCCGTGGAAAGTTTTGGGGGGGTTTAAAGTGAGAATTTTTTTCACAAATTAAAAAAGTTTTCCCTTTTTTTTTTTGGTGAATAAAGGTTTTACTTTGTTGTCCCCCACCGAAACATTTCGGTCTTCATTTGATTTTATAAAGGGGTTTTCGAATACATAAAAGTTTCATGCGCCAGCAAAAAGTTTTCTTTTTAAAGGCAGGAATTCCGGGGAGATTAAAAGTTAGTAAATAAGCAACTAGAAAAGAAAGTAACGGAAAAAAAAGTTTGAATTTTGATAAAAAGCAAATTTCCATTTAAAATTGACAAGAATGGAAATTTGGGCCGATACAGATGCTGTTTTAAATTTCCTGCATGTTGGGTTTCCCGGGAAAAGGGCCCTTTGTACAGTGATAAAAAGGTTAAAAGATGGTATTATAATTTTTGAAAAAAACATTGTTTTAAAAACATTTTGAAAAAGAAGGGAAATTTAAATTTTTTGATTTTGGGGATTTTAAAAACCCGAACAGGCCATAAACAAGCTGATTACGAAAAATATGGGTTTAAATATGAGTGGGAGGGGAGTTGTTGAAAAAGGATGAAGAAAATTCTACACGGTTTTTTCCCAAAAATGACATTGTTTAAAAAATTTTTGGGAAAACATTAAATTTGATTTTTTGTTTTTTTTGACTATTATTCTGAATGGGGTTTTTTTGATGGGGATAAAGAAGGGGAGTTAACTTTTGTGTCCCCCAATGGAGGGGCGTGATCGATTAATTTTTTTTATCCAGGGGATTTATTGTCGGGGTGTTTATTTTTCATGTTGGGGAATTTTTGTAATTTGTGGGCCCTTTTCCCCTGGGAAATGCATGGAGAAATGTGTGTAATGAAATAAAGATCGGGGTTTAAGTCCAAAAGGGGGAAGAAAAAAAAATTTGGGCGAGGGAAAAAATTTAATGATATAAAATGAACTTGAAAATGAAACCCTTTTAAGAAGTTGGGGGCCAAAACCTCACAGACACTATCTACTAATGTTGATGAGGGTTTAAACCCTTCAAAAATGCTTTTTGTGGAAACTGCGGCGTGCATGGGGCAACAGGGGAAGGAGCAAAAGAAAAATAATGACTGGTTTGATTTCGGGTTGTAACAAAAAAAGCAAGCAAAAGGTTACCCAAGAGATTTCAAAGATTAAAAACCGGGTAAAGATAAAAAAAAAAAAACCATTTGGGATCACAAGAAAATTCAAGTTTAAAAAAATCAAAAGAAACAGAGTTTGAAGAAAACAGGGTTTCAGAAGTTTAAGCTCCGGAAATATTTTGAGGGGATTTTGGGAAAAACGCTTTAAATAAAAAAAATCTCTATTCAAGAAAGGCATAATCATTCTTTTAAGGGTTTTTCCCTTAATCAGTCAAGATAAAAATTCAAGAAGAAAACTTTGGGAGAGGAAAGGGAAATTGAACCATTTTTTTACTAACCTATAAGTAAAAAAAGGGGGTTTTTGCGGTATTAAACATCAAAAACGGGAAAAAACGCAGACCGGGCAAAAATTTTTGGAGAAATGTTTAAACATCTAAAAGAGGCATAAAAGAAATTTTTTTAAATTTAACATTTTAACCCCAAATTTTTCCATAGGAAAAAATTTTTTCCCTTGGAATGGGGAAAATCATAATCATTCCAATACACCCAAAAAGGAGAATTTTAAAGACCCCGATAACTAACTGGAGTTTCCCCCTTTCTAGAAACTAAGAAAGTCTATACTTTTAAATTTTGAACAACGATTGACAAAAAGGGGGGGGGGCCCCCCCCCGGGTAAAAAAAATAAAAACGGGAAAAAGGGAAAAAAAAAAAAAAAACAGGGTTTTTTAGAATTAAAAGCACACGGACATATATTCACGTTAAAATTTACTTTAGAAAAATACTTACTTGGGAATAAGAAAAATGTATGTTGCTTTTTTAGATTTTTGGGAAAGGGCCCTTTGATTTTGGTTTAAATCGAAATGTGTTGGGAAATTTTTGCGTAAAAGTAGTTGACTGGTAAACTTTAACACGCGGTAGAGGTGTTTTTTAACTCGGGGCTTTTCGTGTGTAAATGTAAAGGCGGGAAAAAAGATTATTTCCCAATTTCCCAAAAGGTGGGAAACAAGGGTGTCTCCTAGTCCCCTGTTGTTTTCCTTCTTCTAAACGAATTAGCATTTGAATAACAAGAAAAGGTTTAAAAATTTTATTCAGGTTGATTCCTGACTATCGAAATGTTTTTTATTACCCTTTTCTGAAGTGTTAAACTTCTTCTGGGGCTGTTTTTAGGATTACAAAAAACCCGTTTAAAAAATTTTTTAAACACAACCCAAACGCTTAGGTTTTTTCGGTGAATTTAAATAAAACAAATATCATGGTAATTTAAATGGGGGGTCAATTTTTCGGAATGAAAAATGGTTTTATGAAAAAGCAGAAATTTTATAGTCAACTCATAAAATATTTTGGGAAATTTTTTTTTTCCAAAAAAACTAAGTCTGAATAAAAAGGGAAGAATCTTGCAGAAAAGGCAAAAAAGGCGTCATGGAAATTTTGAAATCTTTAAAAAAACTTAACAGAATTTTATTGTAGCTTATTTTGGGAAAATATTAAACGCACAAATGAACCCTTACTAACATACACTGAAGTTTTGGGGGTTTAAACGAAAATTGCCAATCGAAAAATACATACCTATGCCATAAAACGTTTTTTTACACGTGCCAATCCATTTGTCCCCCCCCCCCAAAAACATTGTTGTAAAGGGGGAAAAAGGGGAATACCCCCCTATAAATAAGAACCTTTGTTAAAAGTTTTAAAGCCCCTGGTTTAAATTAATTTTGACTTCCACATCCCCAATTTTGTAGGGAAGCGAAAGACCCTGCCGGGTTTTGGGAGTAGAGTTTAAAAAAGAAAATTGGGGTTACAGATAAAAAAATTTCCCGTCGGGAAAATGGTTTTTTGGGATTGTATGGAATTTCAAGAGGTAAAATGAAAAGCAATTTTTGCGGAATTTAAAGACAGAAAATTTTTGTTCCCTTTAAAAAAGAACTGGCCCTTCAGAATGGAAAATAAAGAAAAAAAAATTGTTTTTTTTTTTCATTTAAAAACGAATTTTAACCCAAAAAAATTTAAAAGTTATTAAAACATTAAAAGGGATAGATAAATTATGCAAGATTTAGGGTACTACACTTGGGTTTTAAAGCGAATAAAAGATGGTTTCAGTCCGGAACGTCCTCAAACCACCATGGGCCCTTTTTGTAGATTCCCTTTGGGTGACGAAAAACACTTTTTTTTCCAATGTTTTACATACGACATTGCGGCAAAAATGTATATTTTTTCAAAAATTTTAAATTTTGACGTGACTAAGGGGGGAAAAAACGTTTTTTTTCCAAATGGAATTCCCCACGATGAGACTGTAATTAATCAGTTTTTCAAAATTTTAAAGGGTGAAGCACCAAAAAAAACGACAGACACAAGCTAAAGACAAAACCAGGTAATGAAAATGTTTAATGATGACTTCGAAATATGTGATTTTTTGGAAATTACGTCAGTACGACATCTTAGTTTTGTGGATGGTCGAGACCTTGTACCATACGCATTTTTCTTTATCTCTTTTTCCTACAAATGTGAGCATTTTTTTGTTTTCATTTTTGGTTAGGTTTTCGTTATGTTGTATGATGCTGTGCAAGAGAATTGCGGATTGATATTGTTCCTAAAGCAAATTTTCTTGAATCTTTAACTGTTTATTTAAAGATCAATTACTCTGTCGATAAAACGGAGACATTTGTTACTACCCCCTTGTCAATAGACCTTTCAGGTAATGACAATAAAATGTCAAAGTGTCAAAGTGTCAAAGTGTCTCTCTCTCTCTCTCTCTCTCCTCTCTCTTCTCTCTCTCTCTCCTCTCTCTCTCTCTCTCTCTCTCTCTCTCTCTCTCTCTCTCTCTCTCTCTCTCTGTGCGCGCGCACGCGCGTCTGAGGGTATACGTGTATGAGGATATGTGTGTTTGTGTGTTTGTGTGTGTGTGTGTGTGTGTGTGTGCGTGCGTGCGTGCGTGCGTGCGTGCGTGCGTGCGTGCGTGCGTGCGTGCGTGCGTGCGTGCGTGCGTGCGTGCGTGCGTGCGTGCGTGCGTGCGTGCGTGCGTGCGTGTGTGTGTGTGTGTGTGTGAGAGAGAGAGAGAGAGAGAGAGAGAGAGAGAGAGAGAGAGAGAGAGAGAGAGAGATACAGAGAGACAGACAGACAGACAGAGAAAAAGCAGAGACAGAGACAGATAATGAATAAGAACCAAAGGATGCCCTGGTTGGACTGGTAACAGCAGAAAGTCACAGACAAATGACAACACCGAAGCTTGAAGAGGCAAGTCAGGTCTGCCAAAAGAAAGTCCGATCCCACTGGGGATGAGCAGAATAAAGTCCGATCCACTGGGGATGAGCAGAAAGTCCGATCCCACTGGGGATGAGCAGAATAAAAGTCCGATCCCACTGGGGATGAGCAGAATAAAGTCCGATCCACTGGGGATGAGCAGAATAAAGTCCGATCCCACTGGGGATGAGCAGAATAAAGTCCGATCCCACTGGGGATGAGCAGAATAAAGTCCGATCCCACTGGGGATGAGCAGAATAAAGTCAGATCCCACTGAGGATGAGCAGAATAAAGTCCGATCCCACTGGGATGAGCAGAATAAAGTCCGATCACACTGGGGATGAGCAGAATAAAGTCCGATCCCACTGGGGATGAACAGAATAAAGTCCGATCACACTGGGGATGAACAGAATAAAGTTCGATCATCTGGGGATGAGCAGAAAGTCAGATCCCACTGGAGATGAGCAGAATAAAGTCCGATCACACTGGGGATGAGCAGAAAGTCAATCCCACTGGGGATGAACAGAATAAAGTCCGATCCCACTGGGGATGAGCAGAATGTCCGATCACACTGGGGATGAACAGAATAAAGTCCGATCCCACTGGGGATGAGCAGAAAGTCAGATCCCACTGGGGATGACCAGAAAGTCAGATCCCACTGGGATGAGCAGAATAAAGGTCAGATCCCACTGGGGATGAGCAGAATAAAGTCCGATCCCACTGGGGATGAGCAGAAAGTCAGATCCCACTGGGGATGAGCAGAATAAAGTCCGATCACACTGGGGATGAGCAGAAAGTCAGATCCCACTGGGGATGAGCAGAAAGTCAGATCCCACTGGGGATGAGCAGAAAGTCAGATCCCCTGGGGATGAGCAGAATAAAGTCCGATCACACTGGGGATGTGCAGAAAGTCAGATCCCACTGGGGATGAGCAGAAAGTCAGATCACACTGGGGATGAGCAGAAAGTCAGATCCCACTGGGGATGAGCAGAAAGTCAGATCCCACTGGGGATGAGCAGAAAGTCAGATCCTACTCGGGATGACCAGAAAGTCCGATCCCACTGGGGATGACCAGAAAGTCCGATCCCACTGGGGATGAGCAGAATAAAGTCAGATCCCACTGGGATGCAGAATAAAGTCAGATCCCACTGGGATGAGCAGAATAAAGTCCAGATCACACTGGAGATGAGCAGAATAAAGTCCGATCCCACTGGGGATGAGCAGAATAGAAAACGACGGATACGTGAGTTCACGATTCCGTCTGAGCATTTGCCCCTTTGTAAGAAAAGACGGGGGAGGCTGAGTGCAATGGTGTCTAAAGGTGCTGGTCCACAAAGCAGTTTGGTCAGCAGTTCAGTCCAATTGTCTAGTCGCAGTCTCAGGCAAGTTGTTCATCTTGTTGCATCCACACACTACGAATTGCTTAACGCGTTGGTTCTTTTCTGTCCATTTCAAGACCACGACAGATGAGTCATATCCTCATACCAGTTTTCACTTACGACCCAAGTCGCTGATTCACAACTGTTTTTGAAATTTCATTGCAAAGTTTTATCTATGTCCACAGTGAAATCTGTTAAGAGTGGTTTGAAAGAGGAGTATAGAGATACGCAAATTTCAACATGTGTGTGTGTGTGTTGTGTGTGTGTGTGTGTGTGTGTGGTGTGTGTGTGTGTGTGTGTGTGTGTGTGTGTGTGTGTGTGTGTGTGTGTTGTGTGTTGTGTGTTTGTGTGTGTGCGTGCGTGCGTGCGTGCGTGCGTGTGTGTGTGTGTGTGTGTGCGTGTGTGTGTGTGTTGTGTGTGCGTGCGTGCGTGCGTGCGTGTGTGTGTGTGTGTGTGTGTGTGTGTGTGTGTGTGTGTGTGTGTGTGTGTGTGTGTGTGTGTGTGTGTGTTGTTGTGTGTGTGTGTGTGTGTGTGTTGTGTGTGTGTGTGGTGTGTGTGTGACGTTCAACAGGTGTTGTATCTTTTTAATCAAGATTGTATTGCACCAAGGTTTGTAACAAATTCTAACCAACCAAAACAATATAACTCGAGCACGGTCATATCTTTGTTCCTTGTTTAATCCGGTAAAATGTCACAATAAAAACAAACTGAATTCTCACTGTTACTTTACACAACAACAACAACAACAAACAAACAAACAAATAGACACAGGAAAAGAAGTGATGGCAGCAGCTTGGGAGTATTTGAATGGTTACGTATTGGAAGGTGGAAGTAATCTTCATTGAAGACACTGACAGCAGATGGATCTAACACTCCAGCAGATGGACCGAACACTCCAGCAGATGGATCGAACACTCCAGCAGATGGACCCCCAACACTCCAGCAGATGGACCGAACACTCCAGCAGATGGACTGAACACTCCAGCAGATGGACCGAACACTCCAGCAGATGGACCCCCAACACTCCAGCAGATGGACCGAACACTCCAGCAGATGGACCCCCAACACTCCAGCAGATGAACCCCCAACACTCCAGCAGATGGACCCACAACACTCCAGCAGATGGACCCCCAACACTCCAGCAGATAGACCCAACACTCCAGCAGATGGACCCCCAACACTCCAGCAGATGGACCGTACACTCCAGCAGATGGACCCCCCAACACTCCAGCAGATGGACCCCCCAACACTCCAGCAGATGGACCCCCAACACTCCAGCAGATGGACCCCCAACACTCCAGCAGATGGACCCCCAACACTCCAGCAGATGGACCCCCAACACTCCAGCAGATGGACCCAACATTCCATCAGATGGACCCAACACTCCAGCAGATGGACCCCCAACACTCCAGCAGATGACCTAACACTCCAGCAGATGGACCCCCAACATTCCAGCAGATGGACCTAACACTCCAGCAGATGGACCCCCAACACTCCAGCAGATGGACCCAACACTTCAGCAGATGGACCCAACACTCCAGCAGATGGACCCAACACTCCAGTAGATGGACTCCCAACACTCCAGCAGATGGACCCAACACTCCAGCAGATGGACCCCCAACACACCAGCAGATGGACCCAACACTCCAGCAGATGACCCAACACTCCAGCAGATGAACCCAACACTCCAGCAGATGGACCACCAACACTCCAGCAGATGCACCCAACACTCCAGCAGATGGACCCAACACTCCAGCAGATGGACCACCACACTCCAGCAGATGACCCAACACTCCAGCAGATGGACCCAACACTCCAGCTGGTTGACCCAACACTCTAGCAGATGGACCGAACATTCCAGCAGATGGACCCAACACTCCAGCAGATGACACCCAACACTCCAGCAGATGGACCCAACACTCCAGCAGATGGACCCCAACACTCCAGCAGATGGACCCAACACTCCAGCAGATGGACTCCCAACACTCCAGCAGATGGACCGAACACTCCAGCAGGTTGGCCTAACACTCTAGCAGATGGACCGAACACTCCAGCAGATGGACATACCACTCTAGCAGATGGACTGAACACTCCAACAGACAGATCTAACACTCCAGCAGATGTACCGAACACTCCAGCAGATGGACTTAACACTCCAGCAGATGGACTGAAAACTCCAGCAGATAGATCTAACACTCCAGCAGATGGACCTTACACTCCGGCAGATGGACCTAACACTCCAGCAGATGGACACAAACACTCCAGCAGATGGACCCCCAACACTCCAGCAGATGACAAAACACTCCAGCAGATGGACTGAACACTCCAGCAGATGGACCTAACACTCCAGTAGATGTACTGAACACTCCAGCAGATGGACCCAACACTCCAGCAGATGGACTGAACACTCCAGCAGATGGACTGAACACTCCAGCAGATGGACCTAACACTCCCGCAGGTGGACCTAACACTCCAGCAGATGGACCTAACACTCCAGGCTGGTTGCAAATACAGCAGATGGACCTGACACTCCAGCTGGTTGTAAATACAGCAGATGGACCTGACACTCCAGGCTGTTGTAAATACAGCAGATGACCCAACATTCCAGGCTGGTTGTAAATACAGCAGATGGACCCAACATTCAATGCTGGTTGTAAATACAGCAGATGGAACCAACATTCCAGGCTGGTTGTAAATACAGCAGATGGACCTAAAACTCCAGGCTGGTTGTAAATACAGCAGATGGAACCAACATTCCAGGCTGGTTGTAAATACAGCAGAAGGACCCAACACTCCCGGCTGGTTGTAAATACAGCAGATGGAACCAACATTCCAGGCTGGTTGTAAATACAGCAGATGGACCTAACATTCCAGGCTGGTTGTAAATACAGCAGATGGAACCAACATTCCAGGCTGGTTGTAAATACAGCAGATGGACCTGACACTCCAGGCTGGTTGTAAATACAGCAGATGGAACCAACATTCCAGGCTGGTTGTAAATACAGCAGATGGACCCAACATTCCAGGCTGGTTGTAAATACAGCAGATGGACCCAACACTCCAGGCTGATTGTAAATACAGCAGATGGACCCAACACTCCAGGCTGATTGTAAATACAGCAGATGGACCTAACACTCCAGTCCGGTCGTAAATCACCCTGCTCTTTGCTCCCAGTAGAGATGCTTTCACGAAATCAGTTGTGACGAAAATGAACGGAAGACGTTTCGACTCAATACATCAATCGTCAGACCTGGAATCAAGAGCAGGCTGGCTCTTAGGCTGTGTGGTGAAGTCCGATGCTCAATCAGACAACGGGTACTGGAAGTCGTCATGATTCTTTTAGAGAAGGAGGCAGAACGAAGCGCTGGCTCTTTCTTGCTAGGGTGCAGGGGATGATTCTTATGATTTCTTGTCACTCTGACACTCATGATGAACTCTTGCTGAAAGAAACTGGAACGTGGTGCTGTCCTGTGTCAGTCTTTCTATTCAATCCCTGTCCTTTTGCGCGCGCGCGTTGTTGTGTGTGTGGTGTGGTGTTGTGTGTGTGTGTGTGTGTGTTGTGTGTTGTGTGGTGGTCGTAGTGCGTGCGTGCGTGCTGTGCGTATATATATGTATTATGTGTGTGTGTGTGTGTGTGTGGTGTTGTGTGTTGTGTGTGGTGTGTGTGTGTGTGTGTGTGTGTGTGTGTGTGTGTGTGTGTGTGTGTGTGTTGTGTGTGTGTGTGTGTGTGTGTGTGTGTGTGTGTGTGTGTGTGTGGTGTGTGTGTGTGTGTGTGTGTGTGTGTATGACTGTGTGTGTGTGTGTGTATGTGTATGTGTGTATGTGTGTATGTGTGTATGTGTGTATGTGTGTATGTGTGTATGTGTGTATAATGACTGTGTGTGTGTGTGTATGTGTGTATGTGTGTGTGTGTGTGTGTGTGTGTGTGTGTGTGTGTGTGTGTGTGTGTGTGTGTGTGTGTGTGTGTGTGTGTGTGTGTGTGTGTGTGTGTGTGTGTGTGTGTGTGTGTGTGTGTGTGTGTGTGTGTGTTACACGTTGAGACGAGGACAGATCCAAGAGCAGATCCTGGAAGAACACAATGTTTGATATATCTTGTTTAAGAATGGCGATATTCTTTATACGGACTGTTTCACAGACCATAGAATCCGTTTTTTAAAGAACGTTTGGTAGTCATTGACACTGAAGGCCTCAGAATAGTGTACAGCAGCAAAGCCGGTCATCTTCGTGTCCTCTATATCCCAGAACAATAATTATTCCTCTACGATGTTAGTCATTTTTATGCGGCAAGCATGGTATTTCATAAACCCAGACTGACCAGGGTTAAACAAGCTAATACCTTCTAATGTATATTCCTTGAAGGCTTTGGTAGAGTAGACAACATAGTAATAAGCTATATTTTCAAAACATTGTTCGGGTTACCTGATTTATTGACCATGGCAACTTTGAAATCTTTTGGGCATTGGTTCTTATTGATGCGTAGCCTAAAAATGTAACTGTCTCAGAAAGAGAGGGAGAGAATGTATGAGTGTGAGATGCAGACGTGCACATGCATATACACACTCTTTATTTGTCCCGCGCGTGTGTTTACACCCTAGGCCGGTTTACCAACGGGCAGCATAGTGTGATACAGCATGGTCATTTATGTGGTGCAGTAGGTGATTTTACAATGGCGGTGCGGTAGGATATTTGTGGAGAGATGTAGGGTAAGAAGATAGGGCGAGACAGATTGGAGGGCACATCGTTATATTCCTTTCCATCATGATATGACCCACTTTCTAATTTTACCATATCACTCACACACACGCGCGCACGCACGCACGCACGCACGCACGCACACACACACACACATACACACACACACACACACACACACACACACACACACACACACACACACACACACACACAACACACACACACACACACACACACACACACACACACACACACACACACACACACACACACACACACACACACACACACACACACACAGGAAGCTGTACTTTGCAGTAGCATGGCAATCAGCATAGCATCTCCGTCACAGACAATCCCATGGCCTGAGACATGGCTCAACCCAGTGGGTGGGTGATCATGAGGTGCAAATGACCTGTGGCTTTCTATGGCATTCACGAAGAACGGCACACGAATGTTCGTCGCATCTCTCACCGAGAGAGAGAGAAGAAGAAGAAGAAGAAGAAGAAGAAGAAGAAGAAGAAGAAGAAGAAGAAGAAGAAGAGAAGAAGAAGAAGAAGAAGAAGAAGAGAAGGAGAGGAGGAGGAGGGGGGAGGAGAAGGAGAAGAAGGAGAAAAAGAAGAGGAAGAAGAAGAAAAGAGAGGAGAGGAGGAGGAGGAGGAGGAGGAGGAGGAGGAGGAGGAGGAGGAGGAAAAGGAGGAGGAGGAGAAGAAGAAGAAGAAGAAGAAGAAGAAGAAGAAGAAGAAGAAGAAGAAGAAGAAAGAAGAAGAAGAAGAAGAAGAAGAAGAAGAAGAAGACATACAGACAGACAGGCAGACAGATCATTCCCAATCTTCTCCTCTCTTCTCTCTCTCTCTCTCTCTCTCTCTCTCTCTCTCTCTCTCTCCTCTCTCTCTCTCTCTCTCCTCTCATCTCTCCTTGCATTACCACTTATTTTTAACTAGTTGTATACAGATCTGCTGTTCATTGAACTGATCCCAACAGTTCCATAGTGTAGTGTATTGGCCTCTTGCAAGCAGGCCCCAGGGCCTACCTGAACATTGTCTAGTCTATGGCCTCTTGCATGCAGACCCCAGGGCCTACCTGAACATTGTCTAGTGCATTGGCCTCTTGCAAGCAGGCCCCAGGGCCTACCTGAACATTGGCTAGTCTACTGGCCTCTTGCATGCAGACCCCAGGGCCTACCTGAACATTGTCTAGTGTATTGGCCTCTTGCATGCAGACCCCAGGGCCTACCTGAACATTGTCTAGTCTACTGGCCTCTTGCATGCAGACCCCAGGGCCTACCTGAACATTGTCTAGTCTACTGGCCTCTTGCATGCAGCCCCAGGGCCTACCCGAACATTGTCTAGTCTACTGGCCTCTTGCATGCAGCCCCCAGGGCCTACCTGAACATTGTCTACTCTACTGGCCTCTTGCATGCAGACCCCAGGCCTACCTGAACATTGTCTAGTCTACTGCCTCTTGCGTGCAGACCCAAGGGCCTACCTGAACATTGTCT
>CM031614.1:73814352-73824352 GCA_018398815.1 Conus ventricosus
TTTTTTTCCCCCTTCTTATGGCCTGTATCAAAGTTTCTCTATGTTAGGAATTTGAAGTGGACCTCTCTAATCTTGTGTGCTGTTTGATTTTCAAGCCAGGCATAAACACGTGTACGTCCGTAGCACCGTACATTAGCTTATGACACAAAATGCCGGAAATGTAGTTCGCCAAACTAGAAATGCATTTCTCGCTACACTAGAAACATGTCCAGCCACAAATTAGCTGCACAAGCTATTCCTTTGGAGGCATGTTAGCGATTAACATCAATAGAGCTCCTCCACGTTTTGTCGGCGATAGATATCGACCATTTGCACACAATCCTGTGAATGATGCTAGCAACCACATCAACTGGTTTCAACCACATCAACTGGTTTCAACCACATCAACTGGTTTCAACCACATCAACTGGTTTCAACCACATCAACTGGTTTCAAAGTGGGGTGACTGCTGGCGGAAAATGAAACAAAGACGAACACGGAATTACTGGACCGCCAAACAAAGGAACAAAGACGAACACGGAATTACTGGACCGCCAAACAAAGGAACAAAGACGAACACGGAATTACTGGACCCGCCAAACAAAGGAACAAAGACGAACACGGAATTACTGGACCGCCAAACAAAGGAACAAAAGCGAACACGGAATTACTGGACCGCCAAACAAAGGAACAAAGACGAACACGGAATTACTGGACCGCCAAACAAAGGAACAAAGACGAACACGGAATTACTGGACCGCCAAACAAAGGAACAAAGACGAACACGGAATTACTGGACCGCCAAACAAAGGAACAAAGACGAACACGGAATTACTGGACCGCCAAACAAAGGAACAAAGACGAACACGGAATTACTGGACCGCCAAACAAAGGAACAAAGACGAACACGGAATTACTGGACCGCCAAACAAAGGAACAAAAGCGAACACGGAATTACTGGACCGCCAAACAAAGGAACAAAGACGAACACGGAATTACTGGACCGCCAAACAAAGGAACAAAAGCGAACACGGAATTACTGGACCGCCAAACAAAGGAACAAAGACGAACACGGAATTACTGGACCGCCAAACAAAGGAACAAAGACGAACACGGAATTACTGGACCGCCAAACAAAGGAACAAAAGCGAACACGGAATTACTGGACCGCCAAACAAAGGAACAAAAGCGAACACGGAATTACTGGACCGCCAAACAAAGGAACAAAAGCGAACACGGAATTACTGGACCGCCAAACAAAGGAACAAAAGCGAACACGGAATTACTGGACCGCCAAACAAAGGAACAAAAGCGAACACGGAATTACTGGACCGCCAAACAAAGGAACAAAAGCGAACACGGAATTACTGGACCGCCAAACAAAAGAACAAAAGCGAACACGGAATTACTGGACCGCCAAACAAAAGAACAAAAGCGAACACGGAATTACTGGACCGCCAAACAAAGGAACAAAAGCGAACACGGAATTACTGGACCGCCAAACAAAGGAACAAAGACGAACACGGAATTACTGGACGCCAAACAAAGGAACAAAGACGAACACGGAATTACTGGACCGCCAAACAAAGGAACAAAGACGAACACGGAATTACTGGACCGCCAAACAAAGGAACAAAAGCGAACACGGAATTACTGGACCGCCAAACAAAGGAACAAAAGCGAGCACGGAATTACTGGACCGCCAAACAAAGGAACAAAAGCGAAGAAGAAAAAAAGAAATAGCTGGTAAACAATTCGTGCTTTGTAATTTGTTCCTTTGTTGGGTGGCTCAATAAATCTGCTTTTGCTTTAACCACATCCACTGTTTTTCTTTCATCTTGCGCACATACCCCTGCATGCGTGTATGCATGCCAACACACAAAACACACACACACACACACACACACACACACACACACACACACACACACACACACACACACACACACACACACACACACACACACACACACACACACACACACACACACACACACACACACACACACACCACACACACACACACATACATACACACACAGATGGATAGGAGTTGTTGTTGTTTTTGTCCACAGGCGAAGATGACCACGACTTCTGCTATCACTGGGTGATGGCGTATTAGACCGATCCTCACATTGAATAGTCTGTTGCAGTGTGGACAGGGCAGACTTGGAGATGTAGCCAGGCGGAAAGGTGGTGCTTACTCTGTATATATGTAGATGACGTTTTTGCTCCTATACCTCCACTCACCTCGTGTCAAAGTCTTTCATTGCAGATTTGATGATGGTGCGCCAGGTTGAGCGATGTTGCGCAGCATCTTCCCAGGAGGCAGGGGCGATGCTTCAGCACTTCACTGAGGCCTTCGGTGTGTCTTTGTAGCGCTTCTTTTGACCTCCATGGGAACGCTTGCCTTCCAGCAGCTTGCCATAGAACAGTCTCTTTGGGAGACGATTTTCATCCATACTTGTGTATGTCCTATGAAAACGTTTTCCACTTAATGAAATCAATTGCCAACATTGAATTTTGCGCAAAGCTGACCTCTTTAATTCTTCCAGGAAACATTTGGAAACTAGATCACAGACAAGGGACACTTAAGTCACTAGCTTCATGAGGGAGGAGCAGGGGTCAGAAACAGAGAACCCGGGGTCTTTTGTCCAAGCGTGGAGTCACAGAAAGAAATGGAGGTACACAGGAACACTGCAAAGGAAACGGAAAGAGGATGAAAAGAAGTCTTGGAAGGATGAAGGACAAAGGAATGGTGGAAAAGGCAGTAGGGATAGGGGAGTAGGGGGGGGGAATCAGAGGAGGGGAATGTGGTTGGGGAACAAAAGGGTTGGGGCCGGGGGGAGGGGTGCCATCCAGAAAGAAACGGTATCGGATAATTCTGCACATGAGCTGAATGTAAAATGGCGCTATGGGAGTAAGATGGTTTCTCTTGTGGGGATTCTTTTCGTCAATCATGATGGAATGGACAAGGCTGCCGAGCTTGGACTTGTGCGTGCGTGGTGGTTGTGGTGGAGTGTGTGTATGTGTGCGTGCGTGCGTTGCGTGAGTACGAGTGTGTGTGTGCGTGCGTGCATGGTGTGTGTGTTGTGATGTTGTGTGTGTGTGTTGTGTGTGTTGTGTGTGTGTGTGTGTGAGATGTGTGTGTAAGCGCGCGTTGCAAGTTTGTGAGTGATTCGGTTTCACGGAGTTTGTGTGTGTGTGTGTGAGTGAGTGTGTGTGAGATAGAAGAGTGAGAGTGTGTTTGTGTGTGTGTGTGTGTGTGAGTGTGTGTTGTGTGATGTGTGTGTGTGAGTGTGGGAAGAGGCGGGTGTGGATCAGGATGGGTGAATGGGAGTGATGAAGAAGGATTAGATGGACGGCAAAGAAATGGGAATGTAGAGGAAGGAGTCAAAACACTAGGAAATGTCCTAGTTGAAAGCACCACAGCTATTCTAACAGAGCCAACTTCTTCTCTAGGGCTAGATTTACCATCCCAATGGAAAAGCTATTTTGACGACAAATGTCGTTTTCCCTGTTTAAAACTGGAAAACATTAATATAAAACGATTTGCAGCATATTTTCAAACATCTGGTATTTGTAAGATTATTTGTGGTTTTATTGTTTATTGATGAACCGTCACCTGTGGAGGCCTACCAAAATAACAACACCACCAAAACAATATGAAAAGGTGTGTAAACGGAGAGCCTAAAATATAATTTGAAATGTACGTGCAAGCATACAATGCATCCGAAACATACCAAACCCTTTTAATTAATCCTTAAGATCCTTCATTAATAAATGACCATGAATCAATTAAATGCAAATGATATACAGAGAAAAAATGCACTGCTGTTGTAAATAGTCCTGTTGGAACTGCTATGTGTACTATGTGCATATTATCTTTATAAACAGAGTTTTACTTCTCAAGCCCTGGTGACTGACATGCTTTAGGAATCAAATGTTCCAAGGTTTCGGTATACCAAATGGTGGGGGATATTCTGGTTTTAGAGAAAATCTGCTGTGGCTTAGATAGGAAAATGTTGCTTATAGCCAGCCGAGCCGCAAAGGCCACATCATGGCTGTTACCACGTAAAATCAACTCACCAGTCAATACAAAAAACAAAAAAACTTTCACACAACTCTGTCAAAGGAATGTTGACACTTTAAAAAAAGATCAAAACGAAAAGACTTTTTTGCCTACGTTTTTGCTTAGAAAGTTTGGTTGTTGTATTTTATTTTTTACAATATTTACATTTTACACGTCAAAAATCTGAACAGTGAAAATTGAGGACAATGACCTGACATACCCAGCTATCAGGGCCTTCTTTATCATGTCTGAAGAATTGCTAATGTTGAAATGAATTGTGTTCTGAAGTGCAATGTCTGGAGGGTGTTCGTGCTCGTTTATGACAAAGTGCTTATGTTTTGGTTTTATAACAGATGTGGCTTCTTATCTTCTGTTCACTTGATATCCGCTCAGTAGATGTATACGTGTGAGTGGTCATCTGTGATTAATAAAGAAATTGAAACTGATGATGATTTTTTTTACTCGTGAATCTCACAGACAAAAAGGTGCAAAGGTGTTCTAAAAATCAGGAACATGTCAAAAGGACAATAAAGGAACAAACAAACAGAAAAGCCAGTGACGCCCTGAAGTGGGGGCAACACGCACTACACAAACAGAAGGCCATTGGCATGACGCGCTGCAGTCTTCAGACCTCACGGTTATGCAGGATATAAAGGGTGAAGGAACCATGAGGGGGCCAGGGGATGGGTGAGGCATACAGGGGAAGGGGAGAGGTAGGAAAGAGGACGGAGGCTAGGAGTAAAAGGATGGTGGCGGGGGGGGCGGCGGGAAGCCAGTTTAAACAACCTTTCAGCACATCCAGCAGAATCCTCCAGCCTTAAGTGCGGGGGATGGTTGTGCAAGTCTTCCTTGCGGTTATCATGACACATCCGGCGTCAAGGCGGCCTTTGTTATATGATTGGCAGCTGAAATTCCTCTGCCAGGCTCTGCTTGCACTTCAAAACTCTCGTCCAACTTTCCATTCCTGACTGGCAACAAACTGAATTAATTTGTTAGCTCTTTCCCAGCACACCTGGCCAGATTCACAGACATGAGAGACAACAGAGACAACATAGACCACAGCTAATTGGTTGGGAAATAACTGCTGTCTGTCAAACAGGTCGCTGTCTGTACCCTCTGGACTGGGGAGAGAAAAGAAGAAACCCACAAAAGCCATGCTTTCTCTCGTCTCTCTCTCTCTCTTCTCTCCTCCCCACTCCTCTCCCTCTCCCTCATCCGTCTCTCACCTCTCTCGACCCCTCTCACTTCCTCACTCATCTCCTCAACTCTCTCTCTCCCTCTCCCTTCCTCCCTTCTCTTCCCCTCTCTCTCTCTCTCTCTCTCTCCACTTTACTCTCATCCTCACACACACACATCACCACGACACACACACACACACACACACACACCCACACACACACACCACACACACACACACACACACACACACACACACACAACCCAAACACACACGACACACACATAGCGTGCATATGCACTCTCACACACACACACCGCGAGCGCGCCGCGCTACGCACTTACGCACGCACGCATGCACGCACGCACGCACGCACGCAACACACACCCATGCAGACATGCACTAACACCAGTCACACGCACAAACATGCACTCTATCTCTCTCCTCCTCACTCTCCTCATCTCATCCTCTCTCTCTCTCACACCTCTCCTCTCTCTCTCTTTCCTTTCTTCTTCCTCTCCCTCACTACATCTCATGCCTCACAAACTCTCTCCTCTCTCTCTCCGCTCTACTCTCTCGTTCTCTCTCTCTCTCTGCATTCACATTAGGTATGCCGATGGTGTGGAAGTGAATGTTTGACCAAGACCTTTTGAAAAAGGAGATGGTGTTTTGTTCCTATCACCAGTGAAAAGAAAGCTAACCCACAGACTGCTTCAGCCAGCAGAGCGGTTGATAAGCAAACCTTTACTTCTACTGACTCCCATCAGAGGGTTTATCCAGAACTGTTGTCAGAAGTGGAGAACATAATTAAGAAACAAAAAGAAATGGTATCGGTAATAAAAGGACTGTGCTATGGTAGATCAGTGACAATACAAAGAATACGGGGACAGGTTACCTTTATAGAAGTAAAGGCGGATCTGTTTTACAAACATCTTATAAAAGCAGTGATTCCAAAGACCCGATCCATAGCACCAAGATCATTGCGACCAGTTCATTTAGAACAGAGGAAGAAAAGAAGATTGAAAAGAGACCGACTGATGCAGTTAATATTAGATTGATACAGACTCAAAAGATTGCGTTTTCTCAACAGAGCAGCAAAGTGTAGACAGAATGACGTTCAGTAGGCCCTTGGGTCTATAGACATGAGACCAATAGACAAGACAAGGAGCTTTTGGCAACAGTTCAATTGGTAAAAGTAAAACACAAGTCGATCTGCACAACAGAGAGAGAGAGAGATAGAAGAGAGAGAGAGAGAGATGAGGAGAGTTGAGAGACAGACAGACAGACAGAACGACAGACAGACAGAGACAGTAGAGACTGACAGACAGAGAGAGAGAAACAGAGAGAAGACAGACAGACAGAGAGAGAGACAGACAGATGAGCGAGAGAGGGACAGAGAGAGAGAGAGAGAGAGAGAGAGAGAAGAGAAGAGAGAGAGAGAAGAGAGATAGGAGAGAGAGAGAGAGAGACGGACACACAGACACACAGACAAACAGATAGACAGGCAGACAGATAGAACGGCTGCTATGACCAGCATGCAGGTACCCTTGTTAATGACGATTCACACCATCCTATGTCTGTCTGTCTAACTGACAGTCTTTCAGACTGTCTGTCTCTCTCTGTCTCTCCTCTCTCTTCTCTTTCTCTCTCTCTCTCTCTCTCTGTTCCTCCATCTCCCGCCCTTGCCTCTCTCTCTCTCTCCATCTCCTCTCCCCCTTCTCTCTCCTCGCACTCTCTCACTGCTCCTCTCTCTCCCTCTCTCCTCTCTCTCTCTCTTAGGACGACAATCTCTGACCGTCATCAGTGTCGGTCACTCACAGCTATTAATAGAGCCATGGACCCAGAAATGTCCAGGCCGTGGCCAGAGATCTACCGCCACGCCTGACCGCCCTGCAACTGTCCGGAACACACATCACTGCCCCCTCTCTCTCTCCACTTCTTTCTCTCCTCTCTCTCTCTTCTTTCTTTCTCTCTCACTCATCTCTCTCTCTGTCTCTCTGTCTCTCCTCTCCCTCTTCTCTCTCCGCTCTCCTCCTCCCCTCCCGTCTCTCCTCCTCTTCTCCTTCGCTCCCTCTCTCACTCTCTCTCTCTTCCCTCTCTCTCTGTACCCTTCCTCGTCCATATGCTCTTCCCCTTAGCTTCTTACCCCCCCCCCCCCCCCCATTCTGCTTCTGCTGTACACCGTCCATTCTCCATCCATTCCTTCTCTCCCTTTTTGCTCTCTTCTTCCGATTCTCAGCCTCAGTCTCTCTTGGATAATGTGAGTGTCTGCCTGATTATCGTTTGGTCTCGGGTGTATACTTATGTGTGTATGTGTTATTGAAGAACTCAACGATCAACGAATCCTTCTCAATACGATTCTTTGCTTTGACCACAACAACGTCCACATCAACTTGTCAGTTTAGTCTTAGCATCCTCGTAATACTCCCTTAACACCCTGGAATATTGGCGATTAAAGAACCAAACAAAACTAGCCTCCTTCTCTCTCATCACTCCGTCTCTCCGCTCTCTCTCTCTCCCCTCACGCACTCGTCTCTCTCTCTCTCCTCTCTACACGACTCGCCCTCAATCCTCTCCCTCTCTCACCCTCTCCCGTTGCTCTCTCTCCTCTCTCTTTGACTGTCTAGTCTGTCTTTCTCCTCTCTCTCTGTGTGTGTGTGTGTGTGTGTGTGTGTGTGTGTGTGTGTGTGAGTGAGTGTGTGTGTGTGTGAGTGTGGTGGTGTGTGTGTGTGATTGTGTGTGTGTGTGGTGTGTGCGTGCGTGCGTGTGCGTGGCGTCCGAGTGTGGTGTTGTGTGTGTGATGTGTGTGTGTGTGTGTGTGTGTGTGTGCGTGTGTGTGTGTGGTGTGTGTGTGTGTGTGGGTGTGTGAGTGTGGGTTGTGTGTGTAGTGTGTGTTTGTGTGTGTGTTTAGTGCGTAGTGTGTAGTGGGGGCGTGCGTGTAAGTGTGATGCGTGTAAGTGTGTGTGGTGTTGTGTGTGTGTGTGTGCGTGCTGTGCTTGCGAGCGTGCGTGTGTGTGTGTGTGTGTGTGTGTGTGTGTGTGTGTGTTGAGTGTGTGTGTGTGTGTGTGTTGAGTGTGTGTGTGTGCTGTGTGTGTGTGTGTGTCCTTTGTCAGTCAGTCTGACAGAATTTCTGCTCCCCATTTCCTGTCGTTTGAGTGTAATATCTGTAACGTCTCTCTTTGTCTCCTCATCTCTTGCCTGAAGTACCCTCATTCTCCCCGTATCTTACGAGAAGAGAAGAGTAGCGAGAGAGATAGAGAGAGAGAGAGCAGATAGGAGAGACTCGACGCTGGAGAGCGAGAGAGGGCAGCGCGCGCGCCCACAGAGCGAGCTCACGCGTCTCTCGCCCAGCTCTCGAGCACCCGCCCCCCCGCCCCCGCCCGTCCCCTACCGGCCCTTCACCGCACGACAGACCTCCCTCCCTGACACGCCCAGACCGCGCCCGCCCCGACGGGCGAGGCCTGCCCTCGCGCAAGACAGCAGTACGACATCACAAGACCAGACCGCCAGACCGCCAGACATACCGACGTGTACGGACGGACAGCCAGCCAAACAGACACAGGCCCTACAACGGACAGACAGACCTGACCGCCCCGACCCGCCAGACCCAGGACGCACAGCAGAATGTACCGGAAACAGAGAGCAAGATGATGAACTAATCAGATATGGTCAGGCCCCCGAAAAGCTGGTCAAGGGGAAGCCCCAGAAGACCCGGGTAACCCACTATGCTGACCGACCATGGTGCAAAGACCAGCCGTAATCCAAGTCGATGGCCAGAAGGTGAGATGAGTAGTGTGTGTGGTGAGTGTGTGTGTGTGTGAGTGTGAGTTAGTAGTAATGTGGTGTGAGCGTGCGTGCGTGCGTGCGTGTGAGCGTTGCGAGCGTGCGTGTGTGTTTGTGTGGTGTGTGAGATGTGAGTGTGTGTGGTGTGTGTGGTGTGTGTGTGTGTGATGTGTGATAGCGTTTAGAGTAAGCATGTGTGAAACAAGAGTGTAGGGGGTGTGTGGGGATGGGAGTGTAACATGTGATTGTACAAACAAATACAACAACAAACCCCAGGCCTTAATGTGAAATCGAAATGAAATAGACCATAGATCAAAAGTCCACTGTACAAGTTGTAACATATGTGGCTCCGCAAGAACCAATTTACCGTGGACCCATACAGTTGATAAGCATACGACTAAAGAAAAGACTACACCATTAGTCATTTGTGCGTTGCCTAAACTGATCACCAGCCAAGGGTCCAAGTTATTTTGCAGCTAGCGAAGCAAAATTGTAAAAATCACCTCCACGAAAACCAAATACGTAATCGAGACACAGTCACAATTGTTGCAGTTAACGTGAGTCCAATATTTGGAGAGGGAAAATTATGCAGGAAAAAGAAACAATCTACATAAACTCAAGGGTAATAGCTATGCAGCCGCATGAAACCAGACTTAGCCCACCGGCAAACCATACACTGACAGACAGAGAGTCCAGCGTCAAGGACACAACCCTCTGCGCTCACCCCCTTCAACTGTCCACAAAAAGAACATCATGTCCCATATGGATGTCTAGTAATGCTGCCCGAAAAAGCTTCTGAGGTCTTTTAGTCAGGTTTTCATACCAGAAATCGCTGACCATGAAGAAACTGCTTTTAAAGCCGGCTGTCAGGTGCCTAAAAATCATTGCGCTATGAAGCTGATGACAGTAAAAGTAAACCCTGAGGGAGATGGATTTCAAAGGTTAGAACACTGTAACCACCCAGCAGTAGTTGATGCCTGATTCAGGGG
>CM031614.1:73828233-73838233 GCA_018398815.1 Conus ventricosus
TAGCACTGATTTTACGTTGGAAAACGTTGTTTTCTACCGCTGCAAAAGTCACTTGATGCCAAAAGCAATGCAAATCATTGATCATGGAACGTCCTCACCATCTGTCCAAAGAAAGAGACAGCCAGCAGGGGGTTGTACCCATCCTGCTCAATGAATGTACTTTCATAATGGAACCACAGATCAACGAAGAGACAGCCAACAGGGGTTGTAACCTATCCTGCTCAGGAAATGTCATTTCATAATGGAACGACAAAACAACGAAGAGACAGCCAGCAGGGGGTTGTACCCATCCTGCTCAGTAAATGGACTTTCATAATGGAACGACAAATCAACGCCTCAGAATTGGGACAACATGCAGCTTAAGTAAAACGTAGTGTGTGTGTGTGTGTGTGTGTGTGTGTGTGTGTGTGTGTGTGTGTGTGTGTGTGTGTGTGTGTGTGGTGTGTGTGTGGTGTGGTGTGTGTGTGTGTGTGTGTGTGGAGAGAGAGAGAGAGAGAGAGAGAAGAGAGAGAGAGAGAGAGAGAGAGAGAGAGAGACAGAGACAAGAGAGAGAGAAACATGCAGCTTAAGCAAAACAACCTATTACCAGGATATGGTGGTGCGTGTAGGATATCATAGTGTGCAGAAAGAGAGAGAAAAAAAATAAAGGGGGGGGGGGTGAAGAGGGCGGGATATTGGGGATTGAGATGGAATGGTATTCAATCAAATGGACAAGCTAGACCATCTCCCAGATTCCAGCCACAGAGTGGATGGTGGTGATTCGTGAAAGTCTTCTTTGTCGGTGTGTTGGTGCAGCCAGCAATAAGGCGGTCCTCTGTTTTGTCAACGAGAATTGTCTGGCAGTCTCTGTTTTGTCAGTGAGAATTGTCTGACAGTCTCTGTTTTGTCAGTGAGAATTGTCTGGCAGTCTCTGTTTTGTCAGTGAGAATTGTCTGGCAGTCTCTGTTTTGTCAGTGAGAATTGTCTGGCAGTCTCTGTTTTGTCAGTGAGAATTGTCTGACAGTCTCTGTTTTGTCAGTGAGAATTGTCTGGCAGTCACTGTTTTGTCAGTAAGAATTGTCTGGCACTCTCTGTTCTGTCAGTGAGAATTGTCTGACAGTCTCTGTTTTGTCAGTGAGAATTGTCTGGCATCACTGTTTCTGTCAGTGAGAATTGCTCGTGTGCCTCTCCTAGTTCCAGTCCGCTGTTCAATGCTTGTGCAAATACTGATTTATTTCTCCGCTCTTTCCCACTACTTCACGGCATAGGTTGAGAGCTCAAGGGCAGGGTGTAAATACTGATTTATTTCTCCGCTCTTTCCCACTGACTTCAGCGGCATGAGGTGTGAGGAGCTCAAGAGGCAGAAGCCGTTTGGTTGGAAAAGAAAGATTTACTTGTTGTCCAACTGCCGTCTGCACCCCCTGAGACTAGGGAGAAAAGATGGTGAAGACATACTGCTTATTTCAGATACGTTAGATGGTTTTCTTGAACTGAGGTTGGCCCACACACAGACACAGACACAACAAAACACAGACAAAACACAGACAACACACACACACACACACCAAAACCACACACACACACACACACACACACACACACACACACACACACACACACACACTCGCACGCACGCACGCACGCACACTCCTCTCTCTCCTCCTCTCCACTCTCTCTCTCTCTCTCTCTCTCCTCTCATCTCGTCGTCTCTCTTTTCTCTTCCCCCCCCTCTCCTCTCTCTCTCTCTCTTCTCCTCTCTCTCATCTCTCTCTTCCATCTCTTCCCCTCTCTCTCTCTCTCTCTCTCTCTCTCTCTCTTCTCTCTCTCTCTCTCTCTCCTCTCTCTCTCTCTCTCCTCTCTCTCTCTCTGTGTGTGTGTGTGTGTGTGTGTGTGTGTGTGTGTGTGTGTGTGTGTGTGTGTGTGTGTGTTTTGTGAAAGATAAGTGAGCCAAAGTCAACGAACCCCGAGGTAGGCAAGAAGGCAAGCCAAGCCACTCATCACATTAACGCAGCACGTTGGGAGTGTGGGTTTTCTCTGTATATAAACAGCTGTCTGGGTGAGGAAAATCTCCTGATTTAAAAGCGTTACAGGATTAGAATTGAACACACATCTTGCATGCTCCTTTTTCTTTCTTTTTTTCTTTCTTTTCTTTTTCTGCGGCGCAGAAAAGTGTCAACAGCCCCACATTTGATATTGAAACTAATTTCTGACACTGCTTCGTTACACATTATTGCACACTTTTGTATTTGTAAACAGATTCTACAGATAAAGAAGAGAGAGAATGAGAGAGAGAGCAAGCGAGAGAGAAGGGGAGAGAGAGAGAGAGAGAGAGAGAGAGAAAAGAGATCCTCCTCTCTCTCTCTCTCTCTCTCTCTCTCTCCCCTCTCTCTCTCTCTCGCTCTCTCTGTCTGTCCCCGTCCTCTGATGACGACAATCTCTGACGTCATCACTGTACGTCACAAGGCAGATTATATAAATCATGTCGTGTTGTCAGAGAAAGTCCAGCAGTGTCCAAGACCTCGCCACGCCTGACCTCCCTGCACTGCCCACCACACGTCACTGCCCTCTTTCTACCCTCTCCCCTCCCCCGTCCTATCCACCCCAACCTGCCCCCCCCTTTCCCCATCATATCCAACCCATACCTGCCCACCCCTTTCCCCATCATATCCACCCCCAACCGCCCACCCCTTTCCCCCCTCCTATCCACCCCATACCTGCCCACCCCTTTCCCCCTCCTATCCACCCCATACCTGCCCACCCCTTTCCCCATCATATCCACCCCATACCTGCCCACCCCCTTTCCCCGTCCTATCCACCCCATACCTGCCCACCCCTTTCCCCCCTCAATCCACCCCATACCTGCCCCACCCCTTTCCCCATCCTTCCACCCCATACCTGCCCACCCCTTTCCCCATCCTATCCACCCCATACCTGCCCACCCCTTTCCCCATCCTATCCACCCCATACTGCCCACCCCTTTCCCCGTCCTATCCACCCCATACCTGCACACCCCTTTCCCCATCCTATCCCACCCCATAAACCCGCTCACCCCCTTCCCCATCCTATCCACCCCCTACCTGCCCACCCCTTTCCCCATCCTATCCCCCCATACATGCCCACCCCTTTCCCCCTCATACCACCCCATACCTCCCACCCCTTCCCAAACCTATCCACCCAATACCTGTCACCCCTTTCTTCCCCGTCCTATCCACCCCATAACCTGCCCACCCCTTTCCCCGTCCTACCACCCCATACCTGTCCACCCCTTCCCCATCCTATCCACCCCATACCTGCCCCACCCTTTCCCCATCATATCCACCCCATACCTTGCCCACCCCCTTTCCCCATCATATCCACCCCATACCTGCCCACCCCTTTCCCCCTCATATCCACCCCATACCTGCCCACCCCCTTTTTCCCCCTCATATCCACCCCATACCTGCCCACCCCTTTCCCCATCATATCCACCCCATACCTCCCACCCCTTTCCCCATCCTATCCACCCCATACCTGCCCACCCCTTTCCCCGTCCTAACCACCCCATACCTGCCCCACCCCTTTCCCCATCATATCCACCCCATACCTGCCCACCCCTTTCCCCATCATATCCACCCCATACCTGCCCCCCCCTTTCCCCATCCTATCCACCCCCTACCTGCCCACCCCTTTCCCCATCATAAACCACCCATACCGCCCACACTTTCCCCATCATATCCACCCCATACCTCCCATCCCTTTCCCGTCATATCCAACCCATACCGCCCACCCCTTTCCCCATCCTATCCACCCCATACCTGCCCACCCCTTTCCCCCATCATATCCACGCCATACCTGCCCACCCCTTTCCCCATCATGTCCACCCCATACCTGCCCACCCCTTTCCCCATCATGCCCACCCCTACCTGCCCACCCCCTTTCCCCGTCATATCCAACCCATACCTGCCCACCCCTTTCCCCGTCATAACCACCCCATACCTGCCCCCCCCTTTCCCCATCCTATCCACCCCATACCTGCCCACCCCTTTCCCCATCATATCCACCCCAACCTCCCACCCCTTTCCCCATCATTCCACCCCCTACCTGCCCCACCCCCCTTTCCCCCGTCATATCCACCCCATACCTGCCTACCCCTTTCCCCGAGTCCTCCCCCCTGCCCTCTCTTCTACCCTCTCATTTCACTTTCATTTTCCCTGTCGTCCCTTACAACTCTCAGTCGGCGCTACCCAGGGGGAGCCCGTTGTGTTAAACAAGTGGGTTGTAAAGCGCTTAGAGCTTGGTCTCTAGCTGAGAACAGGCGCTATATAAGTATTCATTATAATAATGAAATAGACGTTTTCTTTTGATTGATTTTCTAGTCAATTTCAGTTACCCTATTTTATTTCTATCTATGGGCGAAATTGGATCATAAACAAAACACATATCAATTTGTTTATCTCTTTTTTGAATATATAGATCGTTCTCACACCATCATTAACAAACACCTCATCATCATCGTTTTCAGTGTTGTCTCTCTCCCTTCTATCCTATCATCCTTTAATAGTATGTGTGTGGTGTGTGTGTGTGTGTGTGTGTGTGTGTGTGCGTGCGTGCGTGCGTCGTGCGTGCGTGCGTGCGAGCGTGCGTGCGTGCGTGTGTATGTGTGTGTGCGTATGTGCGTATGTGCGTGCATGCATGCGTGCGCGCGTGTGTACGTGCGCGCACACGAGCGTGCGCGCGCTGCGCGCGCGCATGTGTGTGTATGTGTGTGTGTGTGTGTGTGTGTGTGTTTTGTGTGTGTGTGTGTGTGGTGTGTGTGGGGTGTGTGTGTGTGTGTGTGTGGTGTGTGGTTGTGTGTGTGTGTGTGTGTGTGAGTTACTGTAGGGGTTTTTTTTTTTCATCTCTCCTGTTTTAATCTGATCCTGTCTCTCGCTGTCTTTACCTCCCTCTTTCATGTACCCTGTCACCCCATGTATGTATCTATAATTCTCTCTCTCTCTCTCTCTCTCTCTCTCCTCCTCTCCTCTCTCTCTCATCTCATCTCTCTCTCTCTCTCTCTCTCTCTCTCTCTCTCTCTTTACCGTCGTGCCCAAGGCACATTGTTAGATTAATTCATAAATTAAGGTTGAATGCTTGAACACTAAATATTCCATGTATTTCTTGTTATGCAAAAAACATTTCTGTACATCATCTTTTGTTTGAATGCTCATGTTGACCTCACTCATGAGAAAAGGTAATTCAGATGAATAACTTTGAAAATGTTAATACTGTCTTATATGGTTCATATGTTGCTGAAATTGCCATGGTTATTTCGCAGTCATAAGTTGCAACATTTTTATAAAGATCAACAATTTTGTGTGCCGCTAGGGTATTACACTCATGTCAATATGCATATATCAGATGTGGTTTGAAAGTACTAATGTGGATGATAAGTTAAGTGTGGAGGGTGTTTTTAATTTTTTTTAAAGTGTCTAATATCATGTGTGCGAATGAAAAGACATTAAATAAACCACTGCACTGAACTGAACTGGTTCTCTCTCTCTCTCTCTCTCTCTCTCTCTCTCTCTCTCTCCTCTCTCTCTCTCTCTCTCTCTCTCTCTCATCCTCTCTCTCTCATCTCTCTCTCTCTCTCTCTCTCTCATCTCTCTCTCTCTCTCTCTCTCAGCTCAACAGCTTTCTCCAATCCATCATCGAGAGTCATCATTGGTAAGAGGTCACCCTTACATTGAAGTTGACCATTGCTCTTTCAGACCCGCCATGGAACACCAACTGGACACATACCCTGTGTTTTGGATTCCTTTCTGTACCGTCCCTGTTTCCTTCCCTCCTTCGGTCAGCCAGAATCACTCACGTACCTTCCTGAACCTCCTTCTCTCTCTCTCTTTCTCTCCCTCTCTCCCTCTCTCCTCCTCTCTCCCCTCTCTCTCTCTCCCTCTCTCACTCTCTCCTCTCTCTCTCTCCTCATCTCTCTACTCTCTCTCCCTCTCTCTCTCTCTCTCTCCCCTCTCTCCAAGCTCAGCAGCTTTCCCCCCAGTCCATCATGATTGACAACAATCCCCAGATAGAAGAGCCACCTTTCCCCCCCGATAGCCGCCATTTACATTCCGCTCATGCACAGAATAATCTGATACCGTTTCTTCAGAACTGGCACACCCTCCGCTCTGCATTACCCGACAACCCCTCTCCTCCCCCCTTTTCCACCTCCACCCCCCCCCCCACCACCACCACTACCACCCTGCCCTCTCTAAGCCTTTCTCTGTCTTTCCTTTGTCTTCGTCTTCCAAGCACCTCCTCCTCCTCCTCTTCCGTCTTCCTTTCCTGCGGTTCCTTGTACAATTCCATTTCTTTCTGTCACTCGAGGGTTGGTCAAAAGACCCGGTTCTTAGTCCTGCCTCCTCCCCCCCCCCCCCCCCCCCCCCCCCCACTCCACGTCATTCGCCACTCACAATGACACATATTCCTTTAGAGTGTTGGAACTTGCATGATGTGAGACACAAACATTTTACAGTAGATTCCATGAAAACCTTGTTCAGAGATGTTCCGCCTGACGCGATCTTTGAGTTCTTGAAAGAGATTAACATTTTCATCGGATCTGAGATTTTACAGTGGAAAGATTTTTAACAAAAGTTCGGACGTTTTTTTTTAAATTTTTTATAAAGATTATTTAAAGAATTGTGTGAATGAATGACTTGTGAGTTGAGTTTAACGTGGTGACAGCCCTGATATGGCCCTTTGTGGTCGCTAGGCTGTAAGCAACATTACCTACCTTATCTCCCCCCAACAGATAGCTGGCGACTGCAAGTGTCCGTTGTTGGATGTAGCTTCTGACATCAATGGACAGTCCTAGAAATCAGCTTGCTCTACATCATTGTCTGAAGATTGGACTAACTGAGTGGAAAGGATCTTCATTCATCCTCGCCCTCAGCACAATTGGCCAAAGCTTTGGTGGGCTGAGTTGAATGTGGTGTCAACTACAACCAGACCTGGTGTCAACTACAACCAGACCTGGGTCAACTACAACCAGACCTGGTGTCAACTGCATCCAGACTTGGTGTCAACTACAACCAGACCTGGTGTCCACTGCATCCAGACCTGGTGTCAACTACAACCAGACCTGGTGTCAACTAACATCCAGACGCCTGGTGTCAACTGCATCCAGACCTGGTGTCAACTGCATCCAGACCTGGTGTCAACTACAACCAGACCTGGTGTCAACTACAACCAGACCTGGTGTCAACTGCATCCAGACCTGGTGTCAACTGCATCCAGACCTGGTGTCAACTACAATCAGACCTGGTGTCAACTACAATCAGACCTGGTGTCAACTGCATCCAGACCTGGTGTCAACTACATCCAGACCTGGTGTCAACTACAACCAGACCTGGTGTCAACTACAACCAGACCTGGTGTCAACTGCATCCAGACCTGGGTGGTTAATGATGTCGTAGCGCATGTCTTCAACGTTTTTATTTAATTGTAACTCACCTCTACGTCACCCAAGTTCTCCCAAGCTGATGTCGTTTATTTACTTTTGCACGGCTAGGTTAAAATGAAAGGGAAAACTGATGCAGAGTATTTATGATATTTCATCAGGGAACACAAGAAGTGCATGCATATCAAATGTACTTTACTGATACCGTTTGGCTTTTGATAAGCGTTAGTTAATTAAACGATCATCTATCTATCTCTCTATCGTCTATCTATCTATTCATCTTATCTATCTAATCTATCTATCTATCTATCTATCTATCTATCTATGTCTGCTGTCTGTCTGTCTTCTCTCTCTCTCTCTCTCTCTCTCTCTCCTCTCTCTCTCTCTCTCTCTCTCTCCCCTCCTCTCTCTCTCCTCTCTCTCTCACACTCTCTCTCTCCTCTCTCTCTCTCTCTCTCTCTCTCTCTCTAAGACTGAGATTGGGCGGCTGACTTGAATCACATGATTGACTGATTTATGTGTTAGCATCGAAAGATGCCATTGTATTCAGCTTCCTTTTTTTTCTTCCAAGCGGGAAAAATCTGAGATGGAATTGCAATTTTGGATATCCACTGTTTTCTATTCAGATGAAGCCAGTTGTGATCTGACTCAGACAGACATGACTTGCCGCTTCCAGCAGTCTATCTTCTTCTTGCTCTTCTTGTTCTTCTTGTTCTTCTTGTTCTTGTTCTTCTCTTCTTCTTCTTCTTCTTCTTCTTCTTCGTCTTCTCTTCTTCTTCTTTCTTCTTCTTCTTCTTCTTTCTTCTTCTTCTTCTTCTTCTTCTTCTTCTTCTTCTTCTTCTTCTTCTCTCCTCCTCTTTCTTCTTCCTCTCCTTCTCCTTCTTCTTCTTCTTCTTCTTCTTCTTCTTCTCTCTTCTCCTTCTCTTCTTCTTCTCCTTCTTCTCCTTCTTCTCCTTCTCTTCTCCTTCTTCTTCTTCTTCTTCTTCTTCTTCTTTCTTCTTCTTCTTCCTTCTTCTCCTTCTCCTTCTTCTTCTTCTTCTTCTCTCTCTCTCATTCCTCTCTCCTCTTCTCTCTCTCCTCTCCTCTCTCTCTCCTCTCTCTCTCCTCTCTCTCTTTCTCTCCCCCCCCTCTCTCTCTCTCTCTCTCTCCCTCTCTCTCTCTCTCTCTCTCTCTCTCTCCTCTCTCTCTCTCTCTCTCTCTCTCTCTCTCAAAGACGAAGCTCAGCAATCCATCATGACTGAGAAGAATCCCCAGACAGAACCATCTCTCCTCACATAGCCGCCATTTCCCCATTCCGCTCATAAGCAGACCAGTAACCTGACACCGCTCCATCAGCATTGACACCCTCCGCTCGCATCCCCGACCACCCATTCTCTCCCCTCTCCCCTCCCCCCCCACCCCCCCCCCCTCACCTCTTTCCCCCATCCTTCCAGCCTTTTCTGCTTTTCCCTTTGTCGTTCAGCCTTCCAGACACCTCCTTTGTCTCCCGGTTTCTTTCCATTGTTCCTTATGTCATTCGTTTCTTTCTGTCCTTCCAGAACGGTCAAAAGATCCGGTTCACAGTTCTCTATTATATCATTATAATGAATACATAGATAGCGCCTATTCTCGGCTAGAGACCAAGCTCTAAACGCTTTACAATCCACACTCGTTTACACAACGGGCTGCCTACCTGGGTAGTGCCGACTGAAGAGCTGCCAGCTGGCGCTTCATTCAGTCGTTTCCCGTGTCATCCAGTCAATATCGATCAATATCGTTCACATCAATTTCCTTACTTCCTTCATTCTTTCCATTTCTCACGCAGGGTGCATGCTATGTGTAACGCGTCATCCATACCAACGGCCAAACTGGCCTTCTCTTCCGAAAGTTGGTGATGGGATTTTACGTGTGTGCAAGATGCTATGCGTGCGTTCACACACGGAACCTCGGTCTGTAGTGTCATTCAAAGGACAGTATGGGAAATGGATCTGAACAATTGTTAACTCTGAGGGATAATCACCAAGATCACGAGTCCGGCGCTCTACCAACTGAACTGTTTCCGGTCCCACTCTGCCTAGTTCTGCTCCTCCTCCTCCTCCTCCTCCAGCAGGATGCTGCTGACTGCAGGTGTCCCTTGGCTGATCTGGCTTCAGACGTCACTGGACAGCCTGAGAGTCAGCTCGCCTGACAATGGACTGATTGAGTGGACACGTCTTCGTCCATCCCACACCCTCATCCTGCTCTGGCTAACGCTTTGCTGGGCTGCGTCAAGTGCAGAGTGACCTACAACCAGACCTGGGTTGGTTTGCTTATTTACTGTCCATGTCTTCAACCTCTCTTCTTCTCACTCTCCTCTACATAAATTCTCCCAAGCTACTGTCATGATCTATTTTGCGTATTAGATTAACAATGAAAGAGAAAAGAATGATTGAAGTTCCTGCGCGTGCCTGTACCCATCGTCAACACAGCGCAGGCCTCCAAGGGTGGTACAGGACTACTCTAAAGGCAGGTGAAGACAGTGCTTCTCTGGTCCTCCCCAGCACCTTCGGGTGTTTCTTTTTCTTCTTTGCCTTAACTAGGCTGACCCTGGAGAAAGGTCCAGTGACGGTGAGGAAAGACCCACTGACCACAGGG
>CM031614.1:73848233-73860632 GCA_018398815.1 Conus ventricosus
GCGCATGAAGCCGAGTTTGAAAAGAAAACTTAAACCAACTTTAGATAAGGATCAAAAGCGATTTTGGTGCAGTGAAAACGAATTAATCGTCTGGCGTAATGTGCTTCTCTACAGATACTGTGCTATTAATACTGACTCCATCAAGCTAGAAACTGCTGACTATGATGAGAAGAGCACATCCTTCCTTCATCATTCCAGTGGTTAAGTGAAACAGGTGATTCTCTGGCAAAGACAGTCATACGTATCTACACCTACCAGCCCAAGTCCAAGCGAATAACCCTAACCTTGTATTTTAAGTCCAGCCTGGAGCTGGTACCTTCTTGTGCCAGGGTAAAGACTGTGTGAAGTGGGACACAAAGGAGTGTGAGGTCATCCGAAACCTCGTTCAGTCCTACCTAGTCCATGGTGATGTGGTCTGTCTGACCAAGACTGTGCTGAGCGCTCCATTGACCTTCTTAAGTACCGTGCCGGACAGTGTTCTGTTAAAGTCCCCAACAATGACAGTCACCTCCGTCAAGTTCCACACTGTGACAGAGTCTCACTCACTGCTCCTATTCTGTACCTCCAATGCACGTCACCCAAGAGAAAACCTTGTGCACTGAGGATTTTGTTCTCCTCCCTCCTACCTCCCAACTAACCATCAACCAATCCACTGCCAGCCATGTCGACCTGTCGCCCCATCCGGAAGTCGACTAGACAGTTCTGACACAGGCTCTGGACAGTTGACTCCAGAGTCACAGACATATCTCAAGCAGTCAGGGGCAGATCATCGGTCACCTGTGCTAAGAAGGAGGATTCCCAAGTCCCTCTCCACCCCTGTGCACTCTGTGAAGTTGAGCCGCCCACAAGTCCTGCGCAAACTTCGGAGACGCACCCTGTGTGTCACCCCCCGGCTAAACAGAATCCAAACAAACGGCATCACTGACATTCTATGCCAAGAGATTCCAGCAGCTTCAGGACACAGTGACTGATCTTCAGCAGTCTTTCGCTGACTTGAAAAATTCAATACATGTACAAATTGAGGACGCTAAGTCTGTGCTAAAATGACCTACGCTCACAAATGGCTTCAAAGTCTGACTTACTTTATTCACAAATTGATTCTCTCAAGACAAACATTTTTGAGTTAGACAAACAGTCAACACCTCAAGAAAGACAATCACTCACTGAAGACTCAAATGGGAAATATTTATTACTGAAATAAAAAAACAAAAGCCCACTGCCTTACGTGATGCTAGCACACTGTGTGAGATGGTGAATATCCAGAGCAGTGCGGCAACCACCCCCACCTGCAGCAGCTCACCAGCAGCCACCGCCCTCTACAGCAGCTCAACAGCAGCCGCCGCCCCCTGCAGCAGCTCAACACAGCAGCCTCACGCCGCCCCTACAGCAGCTCAACAGCAGCCCCGCCGGCCCTCTACAGCAGCTCAACAGCAGCCACGCCCTCTACAGCAGCTCACCAGCAGCCACCGCCCTCTACAGCAGCTCACACCAGCCACCGCCCGCTACAGCAGCTCACCAGCAGCCACCGCCCTCTACAGCAGCTCACCCAGCACCACCGCCCTCTACAGCAGCTCAACCAGCAGCCACCGCCCTCTACAGCAGCTCACCAGCAGCCACCGCCCTCTACAGCAGCTCACCAGCAGCCACCGCCCTCTACAGCAGCTCACCAGCAGCCACCGCCCTCTACAGCAGCTCACCAGCAGCCACCGCCCTCTACAGCACTCACCAGCAGCCACCGCTCCTCTACAGCAGCTCACCAGCAGCCACCGCCCTCTACAGCAGCTCACCAGCAGCCACCGCCCCTACAGCAGCTCACCAGCAGCCACCGCCCTCTACAGCAGCTCACCAGCAGCCAAACCGCCCTCTACAGCAGCTCAACAGCAGTCGCCACCCCTCTGCAGCAGCTCACCAGCAGCCGCCACCCCCTGCAGCAGCTCCTCTCGAAATTAATGCCAAGAAAAGCTTCTGATCTGCCTGCCTCGTCCCAGGCAGAGCTGAACAATAAAAACCAGTGTACGGGACATGCTGTCGGAACGATCAGTGTCTGACAGAGCTTCTGTTGCACTGATTGGTGATTCGGTCATCAGAGACATTGACCCACGCAGAATAGTGCCAAGACATGACTTTATTTCCAAAATCTGTGTCTCGGGCATGTGTAACAGGTGACGTGTTTGACTGGTTAAGAGACCATAGTAGATGTTCTGATGTCAATGTGATGATTATGCATGTGGGTGTGAATGATTGTAAGAACGACAGGAGAAGTCTCCAAACAGACATGGTGCGACCTTATTCACCTGGCTCCTCACACTTTTCCAAATGCTAAAATATTCCTTAGCTCTATAATACCTGCAAGAGGAAAACACCACCTTAATACCTTTATTTCCCCCACCAATCTCAATATGCAGAAAGCTTGCGAAATGCTGAATGTAGAATTCATTGATAACTACAATACATTCACAACCACAAACGAAACCCTAAATTAGCATGTTACAGCAACTTGATTCACCCCAGCAAAACAGCACTGCCAAACTGGCAATTCATTTTAAGCAGTTTTAGTTTCCATCTCAATCTCATGATTTTAACTCCAGAACAGCATGGACCAGTATCTTCTCAGTTTAGTTTCTAACCGTCCAGTTCATTATGTAAATAACTGGCATCCTATCCAGAACCAACAGAAAGGTTTCCAGACGACCACAGACAGCAAACAGTGCCCACTTCATGAGTATCCACCAATGGAATCCATGAGTCACTACCCTCCCCTTTCTCACAGACACACCTCAATGCCGACACAAACTTCAGGCGCCTCTGATCGTTCACTTCATGGCCCTCTTTTCCACCCCCCTCCACTCTCCACTACCCTCCCCTTTATCACCGAGACAACACACTGCCGATACAAACTTCAGGTGCCTGTGATCTTACATGTCGTGGCGCTCCTCCCCCACCCCCCTCCACTCTGTATAACTGCGACAGACAACCCAGTCAAACCAAGTCTTACCGCATTATCCCCCCCTTTCCGTAACGAACCGTGTTGCTCCTGTGCACACTGGAAGCTTTCATGACCATGTAATAAATCCTAACAATACCGTGACAATGACACAAACACCACCCCAGCTATTCCTTACGACCAGTTTTTGTTCAACCTTATGACATCCTACGTCAACACTCAAATGCAACAGCGTCAATCTGCTCGTTGAAAACACAATGGTGTGTGGTGTGTGTGTGTGTGTTGTGTGTGTGTGTGTGTGTGTGTGGTGTGTGTGTGTGTGTGGTGTAGTGTGGTGGTGTGTGTGTGGTGTGTGTGTGTGTGTGTGTGTGTGTTGCGAGCACGCGCGTGTGCATGTGTGTTTATGTTCCATCATGATTATATATGTATGTGTATGTATATTGTGATTTTAATATATGTATATGTATATGTGTATATATATATATATATATATAATATAATATAATATATATATATATATTTATTTATTTATATATATATATAATATATATATATATATATATAATATATATATATATTTGTGTGTGTTGTGTGTGTGTTTGTATATGTGATAATATATATATATATATATATATATATATATATATATATATATATATATAATATATAATATATAATATGTATGTGTGTATGTGTATGTATATGTGTGTATATATACATGCGTATGTGTGCATGTATATGTAATATGTATGTGAGAAAAGGAAAAGACAGTATGGAGTTGGTGCTTGTGAGTGTTGCAATCTCGCTGGACTGTGGTGGAAGTCACTAACTAAAAGAAGATATTTGAATTTGTTGTAGACAGTTGCTTTAGGCCACTGCTGCAGCGAATGGTGTCATATGAGTATTTGTTGTATAGCGCTGAGAATCACAAACATATATTTTCTTGCTTTCTCAGAACGAACACGTTTCCGTGTTCAAACGTTTATAGACAGAAATATTTCATATTCGCACTTGATTGTGATTTTCGCTTATTTTCGCTTTCGATTGTGATTAATATAAATTATATTAGTCTTTTCTTTGTATATTGTTTAATTTTTGTTAGACTGACTATAAGACTTGCTCGAGGCCTCAGTAATCTTGCTCAGGCTCGAGCGAGTGTGTGTATGTGTGACATATATATTGGTATATATGTATGTATATATATATATATATATATATGATATAGTATATATATATATATAATATAATATATATATATTATATAAATAATGATGGGAGGATAACATCACGGAATGGACAGGCCCTGCGCTGAGAAATACATTGCGGAGGCAGAGAACAAGAGGAATGGAGAAGGATGGTTGTCACTGCTTCAGGGGTGCCCCCACGGACCGACGTCTAAGGGACCAAGTCAAGTCAAGTCAAGTCATATATATATAAAAATATATATATATATATATATATATATATATAATATATATATATATATATATATATATATATATATATATATATTCTTAAAAATTCCATTTCACGTTTTTGTTCTATATATTTAAAATTTAAGAAAACTGTTCTTCACTAAGTCCAAAACTAACTGCAACATGTCTTTAACTTTTGACACATGGCCTTCTAAACAGGGACTCCGAATAGCTATTTGAATATCAACAACTCAAGAAATAAAAAAAGACGATGTCGCAACTATTCTCCATAACAGTGGTAACAGCTTTCATTTATTTTGTTTTGCGGAATCCCGTTTGTCCTCAGAAATAACAGATGCTGATATGAGCATACCGGGATATGAAATAATTAGACTTGATCCATGTAAACCTAAAAGTACAGGCCTACTTGTGTACCTAGCATCTTCATTAAACTGTAAAAAACTAAACAGCCCGAAAACTATGGATTGAATCTGTATGGATTGAAATCAGTATGAAAAACAATAAACCACTTATTATAGGATTTTATAACAGAAATCCATCTGAAACTCTGGACTGGCAAGATAAATTTCATGTTCTCATGGATGAAGTAACAATGCTAAGCTTTGAAACTATTATTTTGGAGACTTTAATATAGATTTAATGAAACCTAAACCCAAGTGGCATCAAAACATACACCTTACAAACACGGTCTTGAACAACTTATTGACATACCAACCCCTATAACTGAGCAGTCAAGTACCTTAATAGATCACATTTATACAAACACAAAACAGTCCATCATTGAAGTATGCTCTCCGCCATGTGATGTAGCGATCATAATCCCGTTTGTCTGACGTGGTTCAAAAACCGTATAAAAATTCCAAAAGTAGGGCACAAGATTATATATTATAGGAGCTTTAGAAATTTTAAGGAAGAAGATTTCCTTTCAGACCTTGCCACAGCACAATTGGAATATATATACCAAATAAGAGATCCTGATGAAGCAACTGAATTTGGATTAACACATTTATTTCTGTGTATAACAAACATGCTCCATTCATCAAAAAAAGAGTCAGACAAGAAGCAAAACCACCGTGGATAACAAAAGAAATAGATATCGAAATTAACATAAGAAATCAGTTAAGCAATTCCGGAACAAATAAAGAATTCCGTAAACAAAGAAATAAGGTAAACTCAATGAAACGTAAATCTAAGCGTAATTACTTTCAAAAGATGTTAATTTCTACAAAGGATCACGTCAGATTTGGAAGGCCATTAACATGTTGAATAATAAACAAGTCTCAAGAAATCAGGAAATTATCACAGATGTAACTGCAGATCAATTAAACAACCATTTTGCTAGTATCAAAGAAAAAATTATATCACATGATAGTCCAATGAAAATGACCTTGAGCATTTAAAACACTACCTTGATTTAAAAGATATTAGCTTTTTCCTGTACCCTCCAACCAATGACTGTTATGGACGTTATAAAAGTATTTCATCTTTAAAACAATCGGGTACAACGCGATTTAGATGGTTTAGATGCAAAAATACTAAAGATTTCGTGTCCAATAATTACTGATACACTAACGTATTTGTACAATTTATGCATAGAGAAACAAACCTTTCCTTTGAAATTTAAGGAAGCTAAAGTAATTCCACTTTATAAATCTGCTGATAAGTCAATCCATCAAACTATAGACCAATTTCTATTTTATCTGCTTATCTAAACCTATTGAAAAACACTTGCAAAATTTACTATATTCTTATCTTACTAAAAACAATTTACTCCACGACGATCAATCTGGTTTCCGTAAAAATCATTCCTGCCATACAACCCTTGTACAGCTTATTGATAGCCTCGTATGCAGTATAAATGAAAATAAATTTACTGGTATTCTTTTATAGACTTAAAAAAGCTTTGATGTAATAAATCATTCTCTCCTGTTGCGTAAACTGGAACTCTACAAATTAACTCCAGAATTCATAAATCTCATGTCCTCATTCCTATGTAATAGGAAACAATCAGTAACAGTCAACAATAAAACGCAAATTAATGTCTATCAAATATGGAGTACCACAAGGCTCTGTACTGGGCCCTCTACTGTTTACTGTCTACGTCAATGATTTACCTTATTTTCTTGAAAGTAAATGCGAAATGTTTGCTGATGACACATCTCTTCATTCCAGTGATTCAGATCCATATAGATTAGCTAGTAACCTCCAAAATGATGTTAAAAAAACTTATCGAATGGACTCAGTTGAACCATATGTCCTTAAATGCAAGTAAAACCAAGTGCATGTTTGTATGTGCCCGACAAAAAAGACAAAAGATGAAGTCAAAATTTCCACCATTGTTTATATCTGACCAAATAATAGAAGAAGTCGACTCACATAAAATACTAGGAGTAATAATAGATAAAGATTTAACATGGACCGACCACATAACGTCAATGGGGAAACGTCTCTCAAAAAATTTACTTCAATTAGCCAAGATAAGAACTTCCTGGACACCCATTCTCGAAAGCTCTTTTTTTTGTGCTCATATTCTATCAATCATGATTATCATCAACCCTATGGATAACTGCAGTGAAACCAACTTGAAAAATTATCCATCGAATGTATAAAAGAGCATTAAAATTAGTATTACTAAAATCAAGCACCCTAACAACAGAAGACTATAAACAACTTAATATGTTAACCTTCTACAACAGACTTTTGTTCAACAAGGCAGTATGCATGCATAATGTTACAAACGGATATGCTCCTAAAAAGATAAGGAATTCATTTACAACTAACACTTATAGACATAGTCCATTTATTATCCTTTCCTAGACCAAGAAATAATCTTTATAAATCTAGTCTTTTGTACCCGGTGGAAATGTATGGAACAAGCTACCAATCACTTTGAAAAACATAAAGAACAAAAATCAGTTTTAAGAAAAATCTGAAAAAGCATCTCATGGATGGTTAGCAATCAATATTTTCTCAAATTCCTTGAAATAACTTTTTCAGTGATTTTACATGATGTATCCTTGTGTGTATGTTATGCCTATGTACATGTCTGTTTATGCATGTGTATGCTTTGTAGACAATGTATTGATATTGTACATAACTTATCTCTCTCTCTCTCTCTCTCTCTCTCCTCTCTCTCTCTCTCTCTCTCTCTCATCTCCTCACTCTCTCTCTTCTCTCCTCTCTCTCTCTCTCGTGTATTCCTTGATATGATAATATAACAGCTTGAATTCTTTTTGTACTCCTTCTCCTCCCCCCCCCACGCCTCCATCTACCCCCTCCCCCTCCTATTTCCTCTCTCCCTCTCTCATCCCCCCTCAGATTTCACCCCACCACCTCTCCTCGCCCTTTTCCGCTGGTTTTCACTCTTGTATTCTTCGTTTTCATTATTTTATATTCAAGTTTCTTTGTTTTGTTATGATGGCTTGATGTAAAAAAAGCAGTTTCTCTGCTTATTCAATGTTCCATCTGGAAATAAAATTTTGACTTTGACTTCTTGACAGCACCACAGGGTGCCGCCAGCTGGCACCGTGTTCCCCACCCCCCCCCCCCCCCCCCCCAGCCACTCACTGATTTCTGGTCAGAGGACTTGCAGCAATTTAGGACTGCCAGACAAGAGAAAACGCGAAAGTTTGACATGGTTTATACGTGGTATTACCGTGTCCTGCACAGCTAATGCTTCGACTGAGTGATTGTTAATAATTCCATTGCATTAAATGATTGACCAAAACCCTCGAGATAGGACATCACCTCTGAGGTTGACTCAGCAGTACAAAGTCTGGTGAGAATTATGCAGTCGATGCATGTCAAATTTTCAGCCTTCAACACTTAAATTGACATACACCATATGCCATGCAGATTGCAGTCTGATAATTAAAAAAACCTAGAATTGAAGTCAGTACTGTCATCTGATAATTTAAAGAACACTAAGATTTGTTGTCAGTACTGTAGATATAGATAATTAAGAAAGCCTAGGTAGAATTGAAGTCAATGCTGCATTCTTGAATACCTACACTGTGCTTAATTTTGGAGCACGGCTTGTCAAGAATGGAACCACTAGCAGGCTAAAGATCAGTCAAAATAACCAGCCAGTCTGAAGCAAACTTCACAACATGCTGAAAGTGCGGTGTGTGTCCTAATTTAATAAAACTAAGTCATCTTCTGAACATTCACACACGCAGTCACTACACACACACACACACACACACACACACACACACACACACACACACACACACACACACACACACACACGTGGCGCGCGTACGTCCGCTGGCTCCTACGCACACATATATACACACGCGTGCATGTACATGTCCACACCCACACACGTGCGCACACACACGCATACACATGAACGTACAAATGCATACACATAATGCAGATGCGTGTATGTGCTCACACAAACCCACAAATTACACACACTCAGACACACATGCACACGCACTTCTGTACACGCACACACACACACACGCGCGCGCGCGCCACACACACACACACACACACACACACACACCACGCACGCACGCACGCACGCACGCACGCACGCACGCACGCACGCACGCACCACACACACACACACACACACACCACACACACACAATGCGCACACACACATGCGCACACGCACACACATGGGCCCGTGCCCACACATCCATACACACACATTTGTACACTCACTATACACACAAACAAACAAAAAAGACAACCAATGTTAGGTAGGCACTCAAGGTCTGACGAACGCGTTGGGCTAATGCACAGGTCAGACATCCGCTGAGTCGTAGCCACGAGACCCTCTTCTTCAACTGTCTCATCTTTGTTGTTAATTTATTTATCCATCAGCTTCAGATCATGCGTAGTGTGATGTCAAAGCTTAGCGGATGTGGTGTAGCGTATATGGACTAGTCCGCACTCAGTGACGCCTCCTTGATGAAACTGAAACTGAAACTGGCGAAAACAGTGTAATGATTGAAGGACATGGTATACATACGAAGTGAACACCAAAATGATACCAGGAGAGTACGAGGGACTTCGACGTGACACAAAACAATGCGAAATAACAATGCAGTACAAAGCAGTGCCATGCAATACAATCATCTTATCTCATCTCATTTCCATGACCCAAGTGGTCGTAGGGGAGACACGAGGAGCGACTCCGTCAATCTTCTTCTCCATCATGACCTGTGCCCTGATTCTCTCAGGAGTTCTGGCAGCCTGAGGCTGTTCCATTCCATCACGTTCTCCGACCATGTCTCTCTCTCTCTCTCTCTCTCTCTCTCTCTCTCTCTCTCTCTCTCTCTCTCTCTCTCTCTCTCTCTCTCTCTCTCTCTCTCTCTCTCCTCTGCCTGCAATACAATGCATATTATTCATCATGTAATACTGTTCAAATCCAGTGACAACACAGTCTATCAGATCACTAGCACGGAGAGTGACCGCAGTTTTGATTGCTTTCTCTACGTCCTTGTCCGTGGTGTCAATCTATCTCATCAGTGTTGGTGACCTCATGGGAAATGGTATTGGATGGAGGTGATGGCGCCCTCAGGAAGGGGTGGGGGTTGTGGAGAGGGGTGGGGGGGGGGGGGATTGGGGATCATTCGCACTGGACCGTCAGTTAAAGAGATTAGCAAATAGTATCCTCAGTAAGTTGATTTGGAACAGGCATTAGTGATCACTGCTTTAAGTGACTCGGCTATGTGTGTGTGTGCGTGTGTGCGTGTGTGCGTGTGTGTGTGTGTGTGTGTGTGTGTGTGTGTGTGTGTGTGTGTGTGTGTGTGTGTGTGTGTGTGTGTGTCTGTGTGTCTGTGTCTGTGTGTGTGTGTCTGTGTCTGTGTGTCTGTGTGTCTGTGTGTCTGTGTCTGTGTGTCTGTGTGTCTGTGTGCGCGCGCGCGCTTGTACGTTCAGATAGATAGATAGACAGACAGACAGACAGACAGAGAGAAACCAGTGTCATCTGTATATATTGACACAGCCATAAAGCAGGCATTACTAATCACTACTTTCGTGACTCAGCGGTAGTGCAGTGTCTCCGTGGGTGAGTGACCTCAACAAGACATGCTTTTAATAGATACGTATAGACTAGTGATGCTTGAGCAGTGACAGGACAAAGTCTACGTGTGTCTGCAAACTGGAATCTATACTGAGCAGAGTGGGGGAGGGGGGGGGGGATGTCATGCCTTTCCCAGGACAAAGAACACGAAGCAGGGAAAAAAAAACCACATAGATTAGATCGTCACTCATCATTTTGTCAGAAAAGAAAAAAAAAACTGTTCGTTTGTGAGTTTCACAGGGAAGTGACTGCTGGCGAAATTTGAAAACAACTTAAAAGAAAAACTAGAACTCCTCCTCCGAACAAAAGGACAAACAAACTCTGTGACAGAGCACGACGCGTTTCGACCTCTGCAGTCTTCCTCAGGTAAGGTGAACAACATTCAGGACAATGAAAACGAAGAGTAAGCCATCACTTATCTCTTCAAATTGAGCGCAAAAATGGACGTAGAGTCTTGCTTTTCAGTTTGTTTTTTTTTGGTGTAAACTAGCTCCATCTGGATTCAGACGTTGTCGACGTCATGGGATTTCTGCAGAATAAGTTCCTGCCTCATAGTTCAATTCAGAACTTCAGTCTTCAAGGCGATTTTAAGAACTGCTTTAGTTGGACTAGAATGTTTCAAAAAGGAGTGACTGAGGGCGGAAAATGAAGCAAAATTTAGAAGGAGAGGGGGTTAGTTACTGCCACGGACATAGACAAAGTACAGGACAAGACACAATGCATTTCGACCTCTTGGGTTTTCTTCAGGCAAAAACAAATAACATTTAGAACTGTAAAAACGAAGAACGAGAAACTACTTATCTTCTCATATTCGCCGCACGACCAAAATGGCCACGGACGGAAACGAGGTCACACATGAGAGGATCTTGGGAGAGGAAATAGTGAAATGGGGGGGGGGGGGGGGGGGGGGGGGGGGGGGGGGGGGGGGGAAACAATGGGGTTTGTAGCTTGTTTTGTAGAATAGTATGATATATTAGTGACGGTAATGATTATGGTGGATTAATGATAGTGCTTAGTGGGGCAAAAAAAAACCCAACCTCTAATGGCTGGTGATGGTGATGATAGTAGTTATGTGTGGGTAGTTGTATGTGGGGGTATGGGTAATGCTAACAAAATCAGATGAAGGGGGAAAATGGTTTTACTTTACTCTTGTAAACTCCAGGTCATTTTCACCGTTAGTATTCAAATATTTTTATACTTGAGGATAATTATAACAAGGACAAAGTTATCTGATTCTGGGGCCATGTTTCCTCAAAGAAAGCATCCGTATTCACGATAAATCACATAATACAACGTAAATAGGTAAAGATGAGGGAAAACATATATAATCCAGATGAACATTAACAACACTTCGGTTTTACTCGTATCTCTAGCTAACAAACTTGCATTTTAAAGACACCAGGTTACGATGTGACTGATTGAGAGAGAGAGAGAGAGAGAGAGGAGAGAGAGAGAGAGAAGAGAAGAGGAGAGAGAGAGAGAGAGAGAGAGAGAGAGAGAGAGGTGACACTGATATCTTTTATTGACATTGGCTAATAGCCTTTTTGTCAGGGGGTACAATGTCTTTTTTCTCATAGTAGAAAAGAAAACAAAGAAAAACTGCAAATTAGTGTCTATACAACTAATCACAATTAAGAAATTATTTCGATTTCCATCACTCATTTGTGTTTCTTGTGTATGTTCTAGTAGAAAATCATTCTCACGCAAGTTGTCAGACGCGCTAAGGTCTGAGAGGAAAAACACCTATACTAACACCCCCCCCCCACCCTCTCATACAACACACCCACACAACGTTAACAAATAAACAATTCCCCTTTGATCGGCAGCTGGCGTTTGGGAAAAATTCTTATTTCACTCGAATTGGAGCCACGAGTGGAGAGACCACGTTCTCTTTGGTGAGGCATTTTTATAACCTGTGACGAAGGCCACTGGTCTGCCTGATGGTGGTAGTCTTAGGGTTAGAGAGAGGAATCCCT
>CM031614.1:73860732-73875732 GCA_018398815.1 Conus ventricosus
GAGGTTCCGTTGTGATGTTTGCCTTAAGGCATTACCAAGCTGCTGCTAATGGCGGATGAAAATGGTCATACACACAAAACGTCAGAATAATCAACATGATGATTGTGGACACTAAAAGAAAGAAAACAAAAGAAAGAAAGAAAGAAAGAAAGAAAGAAAGAAGAAGAAGAAGAAGAAGAAGAAGAAGAAGAAGAAGAAGAAGAGAGAAGAAGAAGAAGAAGAAGAAGAAGACGAAGAAGAAGACGAAGAAGAAGAACCTCTTTGGAAGACTTCAAATCCGCTACTTCATCCCCTCCTATGCACACTGCATCCCCAGTCCCTGTCAATTCAGATTGCATTCCCTCCACCCATCCTCCTCATCCCCCGACCGTGCCTCCGTCCTCCTCCCATGACAAATAGAGATGATAATTCAGGCACTGTACTTCCAGTTTGTCGTCGGAAATTATGTAAAAGATGTTATGTAAAAGAAGAAGAAGACCTCCCCATGTGGAGAGGAAATCAAAAGTGGGATCCCACGAGAGCACTGCCACTTCAGAGCTAGCGTTGCAAACCATTCTAGAACTGAAAAGTAACTGAATTTGGAGGCCTGGACGTTAAAAAAATACTGAACACAGTGATTTGCAAAAATTATCAAATGTCTATCCAACAAATTGTAAAAAAAAATCGCTGTTTTTTCTAAAGGAGGCACAAGTATTAAGTATGGATATCTGGAGATGCAACGTCACAAAGAGTGACGTCAAAGGCGTAAAGCTCACTAAATGTCGATAACTAAATGCCTAAAGGCACAAAAAAATGTGTTGACGTAAATGCTAGCTTTGCAAACTTCATGAAAAGTCAATATTCAGAGGTGCAAATGTCACAAGGCCTTGATGTAAAAAATCATTTCATGTGTGTGTCTAGAGTTACAAAAGTGACACAATGCTGATGTCTAGAGTTACAAAAGTGACACAATGCTGATGTCTAGAGTTACAAAAGTGACACAATGCTGATGTCTAGAGTTACAAAAGTGACACAATGCTGATGTCTAGAGTTACAAAAGTGACACAATGCTGATGTCTCGAGGCGCGCGAGTTGCGAATTGTCGATGTTCAGAGGAAAGAAAGGAAACACACGGTTTGGCGTTTAGAGGATCAATGTCGATATTCAGAGGAAAGAAAGTGACACAACGTTTGGCGTTTAGAGGATCAATGTCGATATTCAGAGGAAAGAAAGTGACACAAGTTTGGCGTTTAGAGGAGCAATGTCGATATTCAGAGGAAAGAAAGTGACACACGTTTGGCGTTTAGAGGAGCAATGTCGATATTCAGAGGAAAGAAAGTGACACACGTTTGGCGTTTAGAGGAGCAATGTCGAATATTCAGAGGAAAGAAAGTGACACACGTTTGGCGTTTAGAGGAGCAATGTCGATATTCAGAGGAAAGAAAGTGACACACGTTTGGCGTTTAGAGGAGCAATGTCGATATTCAGAGGAAAGAAAGTGACACACGTTTGGCGTTTAGAGGAGCAATGTCGATATTCAGAGGAAAGAAAGTGACACACGTTTGGCGTTTAGAGGAGCAATGTCGATATTCAGAGGAAAGAAAGTGACACACGTTTGGCGTTTAGAGGAGCAATGTCGATATTCAGAGGAAAGAAAGTGACACACGTTTGGCGTTTAGAGGAGCAATGTCGATATTCAGAGGAAAGAAAGTGACACACGTTTGGCGTTTAGAGGAGCAATGTCGATATTCAGAGGAAATAAAGTGACACACGTTTGGCGTTTAGAGGAGCAATGTCGATATTCAGAGGAAAGAAAGTGACACACGTTTGGCGTTTAGAGGAGCAATGTCGATATTCAGAGGAAAGAAAGTGACACACGTTTGGCGTTTAGAGGAGCAATGTCGATATTCAGAGGAAAGAAAGTGACACACGTTTGGCGTTTAGAGGAGCAATGTCGATATTCAGAGGAAAGAAAGTGACACACGTTTGGCGTTTAGAGGAGCAAATAAATAAAGTGACACAAGTTTGGCGTTTAGAGGAGCAAATACTCACTTAATGTGGACATCTAGAGATGCAAATGTCAGTAACAGTTGAGGAGGTGTAAAAGTCAGCTAACTGGGTCTTGAGATGCATTAGTCCCTTGAATATCAGACTACAAAAGCTTTAGTGTGGAAACACATAAAGTGTCTAATCAAGGGACGTCATCATTTGTTCAAGGGTGACGACGGGCAGTGTGGCTTTTGTCCCATTGTAGGCAATGTTTTCAATTTGATAAGGAAACGTCACACAGGAGATTATCTACGCCCTAAAATGCGGGCGACATACAATACAAACAGATCAACCCATTATCATGGGGTGGTGGTGCGCTGCTTAGAACATCACAGTTTATAGCAGGCAGAGGGTGGAAGAAAGGGAAGCAGAAGTAGAAGATGTGTGTTACGAGATGGAAGGGGGCTGAGAGAGGAGGTGAGTCTATCAAGTAGAGAAAAGTTTCAAAACGGAGTGACTGAGGGCGGAAAATGAAGCAAAATTTGAAAAGAGAGGTGGTTAGTTACCGCCAAAGACAGAGACAAACAATGTCTTGTCCTGTACTCTGTTTGTCTGTGTCCTTGGCGGTAACTAACCCCCTCTCTTTTCAAATTTTGCTTCAAGTAGAGAAATTGAAATATTCCACAAGCACCCGCCAGAGAGCACGGCAGTTGTTCCAACCTTTGTTGTCAATTCTTTGTTACAACCAATGTTTAGTCAGCTGAGACCCATCTGACGGTCTCTCGTTTCTCACCACTAAATTCTCGTCCATTCGTTTTCTTTATAGCCAGAATGTCAATACTGATTTATTGTGTTAGCTCTATCCCTGTGCCCCGCACAGACTTCAGGGGCATGAGGTGCTGGCACTTCAAGAGACACCAGCCATTTGGTGGGGGAAACAATTTGCTTGTCTGCCAAACAAACAAACTGCCGTCTGCACCCTGCAGGTCAGGGCAGAAAAATGGTGAAGACATACAGCCGTGCTTTCTTCAGCTCCTAGAAGATACTGGCTGACGACTCGAGATTCCACATACATGCTGCCTTTACTTAAGGAGTTCGGCGATCTATGGCTTGCTATTTGGACAAGCCCCGTGAAGGGAGACATGCTTTTGTTTTTTTTAATACCTTCAATAATGCAGCAGGCTATACCGATGGACAATATTTTCATCCGCAGATCAATAATTGTACAAACATTACTCCTTAAGAACCAACCAGCTTTGTCAGAAATGGACAAGACCTTTAGGGGAAAAGGAACAGTTGAATTTTAATAGATTAAAAGAGCGAAGGGAATACAAAGAGTTTTTACTAATCAGAATAAAATATTTGTTTACACCATTCAGTGGACCAATGTGCCATGGACACAATTCAACACAGCAAGAGAGAGTTATAACAAAAGAGACCAAAATATAATTTCTTTGTTGTTGACTGGGCAGCAGGTGTGGACACTTCATCACGTTCAGAAGGGTCCTTGGGTCTATTGTCAATCATTCAATAACAAACAGATCTAGGAAGTTAGAATGGCAACAAATGACTGATTCTGCGCGCGCGCGCACACAACACACACACACACACACACACACACACACACACACACACACACACACACACACACACACACACACACACACACATACACCACAAAACACACACACACACACACACACACACACACACACACACACACACACACACACACACACACACACACGCACACACACACACACACACACCACGCACGCACGCACACACACCCACACACACACACACACACACACACACACACACCACAAAAACACACACACACACACCACAAAACAACACACACACACACACACACACACACACACACACACACACACACACACACACACACACACACACAAACACACACACAACACACACACACACACACACACACCACACACACACACACACACACACACACACACACACACGCGCGCGCGCGCAATCTTCCACAGCTGTACAAGGTTCCCCATTCAATGACACGAACATACCATTCCTCTATTAAGTGGGCGAACAGAAAAAAAGTCCATCACCTACCTTCCACCAGAACCTTTTAGAATCACAGCGAGCGGTGGAAGACAGGGACAGATGGAGGAGAGTGGTGGCCGGATCATTAGGGGTGCCCCAACGACAACAGGTGATGTCATGGGTAGGTAAAACCCTCCGCCAGAACCTTTCAGATAATCCATCACCTACTTTCCACCAGAACCTTTCAGAAAATCCATCACCTACTTTCCACCAGAACCTTTCAGAAAATCCATCACCTACCTTCCACCAGAACCTTTCAGAAATCCATCACCTACTTTCCACCAGAACCTTTCGGAAAATCCATCACCTATCTTCCACCAGAACCTTTCGGATAATCCATCACCTATCTTCCACCAGAACCTTTCGGATAATCCATCACCTATCTTCCACCAGAACCTTTCGGATAATCCATCACCTATCTTCCACCAGAACCTTTCAGATAATCCATCACCTATCTTCCACCAGAACCTTTCGGATAATCCATCACCTATCTTCCACCAGAACCTTTCAGATAATCCATCACCTATCTTCCACCAGAACCTTTCGGATAATCCATCACCTACCTTCCACCAGAACCTTTCAGATAATCCATCACCTATCTTCCACCAGAACCTTTCAGATAATCCATCACCAATCTTCCACCAGAACCTTTCAGATAATCCATCACCTACCTTCCACCAGAATCTTTCAGATAATCCATCACCAATCTTCCACCAGAACCTTTCGGATAATCCATCACCTATCTTCCACCAGAACTTTTCAGACTCTCCGCTTCCCTCCGGACTCCATCGCCATCAAGGAAACAAAGCTCTTAAACGATCTGCCCCTGGGTATACCTCGGTTTGTCTGGAACCCCTTACACCAAGGACATCAGCCAGAGACAGAAAGTCTGCCGTCGTGCTGCCCATTGGGTGGTAGATCATCATCACCATAACTTCTGCATCGATACCATTCTCACCCCGATGCACTGGTCTGCAACTAAAGAACAAGAAAAGAACTGTGTGGCCTGAAATCCTCTTCCAATGGCATCTGGGAGAAGTTGCTATCAGCAATCAGTAATCTCCATAAACTACCCCAACAAGACAGATGAGACAACAATCTCCACAAACTACCCCAACACGACAGATGAGACATCAATCTCCACAAACTATCCAAATGAGACAGATGAGACAACAATCACCACAAACTACCCAAATGAGACAGATGAGACAACAATCTACACACAAACTACCCAAATAAGACAGATGAGACAACAATCTCCACAAACTACCCAAATATGACAGATGAGACAACAATCTCCACAAACTACCCAAATAAGACAGATGAGACAACAAACTCCACAAACCACCCAATAAGACAGATGAGACAACAATCTCAACAACCTACCAAACAAGACAGATGAGACAACAATCTCCACAACCTACCCAGATGAGACAACAATCTCCACAAACTACCCAAATAAGACAGATGAGACAACAAACTCCACAACCACCCAAATAAGACAGATGAGACAACAATCTCCACAACCTACCCTGTCACGACCGACCCCTGGAGGTCTGCCCTGACAGGATCGGTCTAGATGGGAGTGAAGGGAGTGACTGACCTCACACGCCTCGCAAGAGACCACACAAGAAAGATTACAATACAATGCACCATTTATTCACACCAACCACACATAGTCACAAATAAGCATTCCAACACACGCAACATGCACAATCACAATTAAGCATTTCAACACACACAACATACACATAGTCACAAACAAGCATTTCACCGCACACAACATAACCATAATCACAAATACGCGTTTCCAACACACGTTCCTTTTGTGCTTCATGTGGTTCCCCCTCACCCCTGTCTCTCTAAAGTCCTCTGAGAGTACCGTGTCAAATCAGGTGTCCCAAACCGGGGCTGTTTCTTGAACAGAGTCTTTCAATGCTGACACCCTTGACCACACACACACCCAAATTGCACGACACAGAGCTAACCACACTGGTCACATGAGCTGTAGGAAGTCCGAGGACAGCGGAGAACGCATCCCGTGGGACGAGGCGTTGTCGCTGAAGGTCCCGGACAGGGGTTAGGACCATCCAGCAAGGTCCACGTGCTCCTCACGCTGCGCGGCCCCAACAGCGCAAGCTTCGGGTGAAGCCCCCGGGAGGAGAGAAAACGGAAGGAACTGGAAGGAAAGAAGGGTACTAGAACCCCGCAGTCAGTACGGTCTGAAATTTGCTGCTTAATCCTAACAGCCACTCGCATGGTGGGCGAGGGGAGGTGTTTGCTGAATACATTAGTAACACCAGCTCAACACAGACCTGAGCATAACACAGTCAACAAACCAAATGAGAATGTTCACTAAAGGTCTCCTCACACGAAGCAGGTAAGAGATTACATTAACAGGCTAAACAAACGAATAGCAATTTATGTCTTCATCCTTCCCTCACTCACGTTCAACATTTTCCTTTCTTAGGAACTGAACTAATACAGCAACCATTGCTTTATAACTGCCACCACAATTGCAAATAATCATAATTCAATGGCACGATTATCCCCACATTTTATAGTAACATTTCAAAAATAACAATTCTCCAACCACGCATCCAAATGACTAATCACGCGTACGCACGCTCGCAACACAAAACAACTCGTTCCTCTTGCAAACACAAACAGACGGTGGCCGAAGAATAAGAGACCGGTGATTGTGACAGGGGCGGACGAGCGAGACCAAGCAAGTTCCAACCCTAAATCACAAGGTTCTCCTCCATCCCCACCGACTACCGCATCACAGATGCATTAAAAGGAGAAAGAATTTTGGATATAAATGGCGAGGTTAAAAGTTGAATTAAACAATAAAAAGTGGTCTCAAACAATATTTCTTTATAATTTTGAAAACAAAAGGAAATTGCGCAAAAGAAAGAATTAGCCGGCTAACAACAAAAAAAAAACACACAAACAAACCACGAAACTGATGCTTACCAGCTACCCGTGGGTGACCCAAAAGTGGCGGGTCAAGCGACTCTCTGCCCTCTGTCCAGTCGAGAGGACCAGCAGAGCAGATGCGGAAAAGATGACGTGACGTCCCTCCCCTACAGGCCGACTGCAGGAATGAAGGTACCGACCGTACCTTCGACGACGTGGTATAGAACCAAAACCGGAGCGGGCGCTCCCAGGGACATCTTCCGCTCGAGTGAAGAGAAAACCTCCTAACCGATGGCAGCCAACATGCCACCCTACGTCACAGAGTGAGAATACCTCAAACCAAGAGGAATGCTGCACGTGCGGCAGGTAAAAAGACAGGTGAGAGGCCGATAGAGACAGCCAGTTCAAGAGAAAGGTACCAGCCACCCGTGAACCTGCAGGATGAATTGCACGGGCAGTGAAATTAGAGAGAGAGAGAGAGAAAGTAAACCTAACCTGAGCTGAACTACATTAAGGTGCAACCACACCACAAGCGACATTAAGGGACTGATACACGACCACAACAACAACAATAAGTAAATGAATAATTCCACCAGCCAAGATGGGCCAACCTTCATGGGCCTCGTGACATACCCAAATAAGACAGATGAGACAACAATCTCCACAACCTACACAAATAAGACAGATGAGACAACAATCTCCACAAACTACCCAAATAAGACAGATGAGACAACAATCTCCACAAACTACCCAAATAAGACAGATGAGACAACAATCTCCACAAACTACCCAAATAAGACAGATGAGACAACAAACTCCACAAACCACCCAAAAAAGACAGATGAGACAACAATCTCCACAACCTACCCAAATCAGACAGATGAGACAACAATCTCCACAAACTACCCAAATAAGACAGATGAGACAACAATCTCCACAAACTACCCAAATAAGACAGATGAGACAACAAACTCCACAAACCACCCACATAAGACAGATGAGACAACAATCTCCACAACCTACCTAAATAAGACAGATGAGACAACAATCTCACAAACCACCAAATAAGACAGATGAGACAACAATCTCCACAAACTGCCCAAATAAGACAGATGAGACAGCAATCTCCACAACCTACCCAAATAAGACAGATGAGACAACAATCTCCACAAACTACCCAAATAAGACAGATGAGACAACAATCTCTACAAACTGCCCAAATAAGACAGATGAGACAGCAAGCTCCACAAACTACCCAAATAAGACAGATGAGACAACAAATTCAACAAAACTACCCAAATAAGACAGATGAGACAACAAACTTCTCCTTACCTGACCGAGGAACTATAGGAACAATTTCCTTTTCCTGAGAACCGTGTTGTGTTGGAACTGTCCCCCATCTGAAGGGACTTAGTAATGGCAGTGGGATGCTACTGCCGCTTCTGTAAAGGTGGGGATAACCAGCTGGGTCTGGGTCCATTTTATACAATGTTTTCACATTGACAAAGAATAGACCCACAGAAACCTGTCTTAGGGACGGCATGTTATTGAAAGAAAACAGACCCTTACCATGACACAGAGCCGTGCTAAAGCTATGACAGTGTGTGTGTGTGTGTGTGTGTGTGTGTGTGTGTGGTGTGTGGTGCGTGCGTGCGTGCGTGCGTGCGTGCGTGCGTGCGTGCGTGCGTGCGTGCGTGCGTGCGTGCGTGCGTGGTGTGTGTGTGTGTGTGTGTGTGTGTGTGTGTGTGTGTGTGTGTGTGTGTGTGTGTGTGTGTGTGTGTGTGTGTGTGTGTGTGTGTGTGTGTGTGTGTGTGTGTGTGTGTGTCCCGTGCTCCAGCCAGACTTCAGTGGCACAGACGTGGGAAGAGACAACGACCAGTTGGCCTGGAGAGAAAAAACAGATTTACTTGTCTGTCATACAAACAGACAGCGGTCTGTACCCTCTGGCACGCGGCAGAAAGATGGTAGAGACATACAGTCACCCTTTCATCAGTTAAATTTTGATACGGATTTTGAACACTTTAGGCTCCACAAACATAGTTCTTTCATTTACGAAGTCACAAGTCTAGGACTGATTTGGAATGACAAGTCCTTTACACAGGAAAGTAGTGGTTGTTTGTACTTAACAGTACAGTATGCTACACCTACCCGCGGTACTTTTGTCAGCATCTCCTTATCATGCGTTTCTTCTGGAGGATCAATTAGGACAGAGGAGGGAGGGAATAAAGGAAAAAAAAGGATGGGGATCTGCGATTTTGTCAGAAATAGTTAAGATCTTTCCAGAAGGAGAAGGAAGCAGTAATAAACAACTTCTTCGATAGATGGAAGGAACTAAAAACGAGGAAGGAGCTTGGTTCTATTATTACAACGAAAGGTCTTTTTGACAATAAACAGTCCAACAGTGCATCAACAGATCCAATTTAAGACCAAACATTGTCTTTGACAAGGGTCATTTAAACAGACCAGAGGCAAAGCAAACATCCAGAACCGACAGGTCGCAATCCATGTCACACAGACAATAATGTGTTATCCGGAACCGACAGGTCGCAATCCATGTCACACAGACAATAATGTGTCGCGGACACAACACCAGGTGTACAAACATGGGCAGATTTAGAAGCGGTATTGGGATATAGACGCCAGTTCAATAAACTGTATACCTTCAATGAATAGGGTGGCTATAAACAAGGCGTTCTGCACACACACACACACACACAACACCACACACAACACACACACACACACACACACACACACACACACACACACACACACACACACCAACACACACACACACCACACACACACACACACACACACACACCACACACACACCCACACACACCACACACACACTCTCTCTCTCTCTCTCTCTCTCTCTCTCTCTCTCTCTCTCTCTCTCTCTCTCTCTCCATGCGCCCTCTTTTTTGCCTTCACCGTTTTTCCATAAATGCGCGACACACTTGAAAGAGAGAGAGAGAGAGAGAGAGAGAGAGAGAGGAGAAGAGAGAGAGAGAGAGAGAGAGAAGAGAGAGAGAGAGAGAGAGAGAGAGAACAAATCAGACTTCCCACCCCAATTCCCTTTTTGTCCTATTTTCTTCTCCACAACCTCCACTACAACGTTATCCAACCATAAAGTCATACTGCATCGTGATCAGTAGGTACGAAACGCTATCTGAATGAAAGATACGAGGTTATATTAGCATTGTATCAGCATGAAAGATACGTGGTTATATTAGCATTGTATCTGCATGAAAGATACGTGGTTATATTAGCCTTGTGTCTGCATGAAAGGTACGTGGTTGTATTAGCAGTGTTGTCTCTACTCGTCAATGAATCGTTTAAAAATGCAACAAAATAGGAATTATTGGACTAGTTTTGCATTTGAATGGCCATAAAAGCTTGTATCTTCTACTCCAAATTTCCACCAAAGTAGCATGTACAATGGCCAGCGTGAAAGAAACGAAAATCAGGTAACACTGATCACCATATGAGACAGATGATTCCTAGATATTTTCAATAGTATTCATAGGATTTTAGATGCACGGTGCGTCTATTTTCTGTAATTCTGCTTACATGCAAAAATCCCAGTTCATTAACTTAGGAACACTCACATTCTATGGGCTTAGATATGTCTTGTACTAACTATCATAACAGCTCAAATACAGGATACTGAAGACTAAGAACGTCAGAACAATTAAAAGGACAGACGAGAGGATGGACGGGAGCGGTGAATGGAAAAAGAAGGGGGTGTTGAGAATAAAAGTAGAAAGAGTAGAAAGTACAAAGGAATAGAGTGGCTGAAGTAAAGAAAGAGATTCACTTACTATTAGTACAAGTAATCTATAACTGAATGGAGAGTAGAATCTGTAGAGATTAGGACCTACAACCCATCGTTATACAGAGGGGGAGAAATCTTATGGATCGAGAGAACTAATACAGTGTTGCGCAATGAACAGAGGGCTCAAACATCAAGCGATAAATTCCATTATTGTTAAAAAAAAACAGAGAAACGTTTTAGACTTTTAACAAATTGTATCCAATATTGCATCATAGAGGCACGTTTACGAGATTAACAGGAACTCTCTATCAGCACACAAAAAGAAGCGTAACAGATCACACAAAAGAGACCCATGGTTACACACAAAAGAGACCCATGGTACACAACAAAGAGACCATGGTTACACAACAAAGAGACCATGTTACAGACAAAAGAGACCCATGGTTACACAACAAAGAGAACCATGGTTACACAACAAGAGACCCAGTTAGACACAAAGAGACCATGTACAGAACAGAGACCCATGGTTACAGAACAAAGAGACCCATGGTTACAGAACAAAGAGACCCATGGTTACACAACAAAGAGACCCATGGTTCAGAACAAGAGACCCATGGTACACAACAAAGAGACCATGGTTACAGAAAGGACAAGATGAGCAACATATTTCTCCTGGTATTGTACGTTAACAATGGTCTGATCTGGAGCAGGCCTGTATCATCTAGTCCGTCTCCTGTTGACTGGTGAGTGGGTAGTTATTGGGTCCCGTGGTTCCTCCGACTGTGCTGACTTTCTGTTTGGTATTGTGATCTTTGTGTTGCATGTCCAAGGTCTTCCCATAATATGACATCTTTGATTTTATTTGTTGCTGTCGGAGGTCTAGAACCTGTGTCCATCTATCTATCTATGATGTATGTATCTATCTATCTATCTATCTATCTATCTATCTATCTATCTATCTATCTATCTATCTATCTATCTATCTATCTATCTATCTATTTGTCTGTCTGTCTGTCTGTCTGTCTAGACATTAATTTGTCTACCTATCAATCTAATTTTCTCCTCCTCCCCCCCCCCCCACCTTTTTTTAACCGTCTTTGTAAAGTCACTGTCTTCATGGCAGGAGGAATTGTTAGCCTGCACTTACCCCCCTCCCCCTTTCCCTTCTTTGTTTAACATATTGATGTCAGGTCAATTACCGGGCAGTTGCATCTGCCAGGAGACCCGAATAAGGACTGGAATGCACAGTTCCACGCTGCTCTCAGTTCCAGTATGACTGGTGTTGCTTGGAGCATCGACAGTACAATTAAACCGTTCTAACTGTCAGCACCTTTTAATCTCCCTTGTATCCTAAATGGATTCGCAAGCAAAGGTTATATTCTGTATATTTATTACTCCTCACATAATGATTTTAGTTTTTACATAGCATGAATTATCAAGAAGCAAAGGCTTAAATATTTCCTTATGTTTATTACTCTGTACATGATGATTTTAGTTTTTACATAGCATGAATTCTCAAGCTAAGGCTTAAATATATCCTTATATTTATTACTCCTCGCATAATGATTTTAGTTTTTACATAGCATGAATTCTCAGGCAAAGGCTTAACTATTTCCTTATGTTTATTACTCCTTACATAATGCTTTTAGTTTTTACACAGCCTATTTGATTACGGTGTTTTCTTTTCATTTTCCTTTCTGCCATTCAACGGCTGCTTCGGGATATCCTTTGAATCTGTTTCTGAACCCTCCGTGACGAGAACACCACAAAACTATGGGTGATGTATCTGCTTTTGATGCCAGTGGAGAGTACCAACACTATCAGCCGGGTTCCACTGATGAGTCAGAATCAGCGGTAGAAAGGCGCTTCAGGACAGGCAATTTGAATGGTTTGGGTTTTAAGACGGACTGTCATAATCCACTTGTGCTGCTTGGGAATGAGTTTACATTTCTATTCAAACGTCCCCTATTTTTTTGCCTCTGGGTAGGTAACATGAATGGTTCTGCTTTACTCTCAGACTACAGTGGCTCCCATGTGCTAAGAGTGAAGAATTTTACATTCATATTCTAATGGCCTCATTTTCATTCTCACTTTCTTTTTCTCAGCCACCCACCCTCCCTTTCCCTTTCCCTAACTTTCTGCAAAATTATTGTTTTAATGACAGAAGAATTGTGCGACTACACACGTTTTGCCCACAATGTTTTTTTTCAACATAGTATCTATCTACGTACACATTGAGTAGCTATTTACAGAACCAGAGTATGCTAATCATAAGGTGGAGAATATTATTAGTTATCAATGTAGCGTTCGTGGGGGGGGGGGGGGTGGTATTTTAGACCTTAAACGTAGGACTGTTAACACTTTCCCGTGCCATAGGGGATAAAAAAAGGAGGACCACTATGCAAGATGCTGTACAGTTTATAATCATGAAATGCTGCTTATTAGGAATTGTCTTCTCCTAGAACTTTCTAGACACAAAGAAAAGCTAGTCAAACGTTTATCGTTGATTTGACCCAGATGGTTTTCTTTGCCTTCTTTTTGTCCTCGTGTGTTTGTGAAGTCTAGTTGTTAACTAGCAACACACACACACCAAAACACACACACACACACACAACACACACACACCACACACACACACACACACACACACACACACACACACACACACACACACACACACACACACACACACACACACCACCAAACACACGCGCGCGCGCGCGGCGCGCGCACGCACGCACGCACGCACAGACACACACACATACACACACAACACACACAACACACACAACACACACACACACACACCACACTCACACACACACACACACACACACACACACACACAACACATACATACATACATACATACAGATACACATACAGATACACATGCACATACAGATACACATGCACATACACATACACACACACACAGACACACACACACACACAGACACACACACACACACACACACACACACACACACACACACACACACACACACACACACACAACACAACACACACACACACACACAACACACACACACACACACACACACACACACACACACACACACACACACACGCACGCACGCACGCACGCACGCACGCACGCACGCACGCACGCACGCACGCACTCACGCACACACACACACACACACACACACACACACATACATTTTTCATCACGCGTAACACTACTTGACAACAAGAACATCTTTTAACAGCATAAGGAAAGGGTTTCGTTCCTTTCTTTTCCCTTGCCATGCCCTTCAATTCCTCTCCTGCTCTGCCTTTCCTGTTCAACACTTGTTACAATCTTGTCTGTAGAAGATGTCAATACGCAGTTGCTGTTGCTGCTGTCCTTTGAATTTGGTGTTCCTTTAATCAAAAGATGAGAACTTGTTATCCAGATCCTGTCTGACTTGAACTAAGATGAATGGATAAGGGGGAGCCGGAGGGGGGGGGGATCATTAACTTTATGCTCCAGGTCAGCAGTTGGCAGTGGAGTATATTATGGTCGAGTGTGCGGCATTTTGCCGCAGAGAATCCATTGTGAGATATGCCATAAAAGAAACCCTGGCTGAAATAACGGTTGGTGTAAGTTGTATGGGCAGGCCTGTTTGAAACTTTCTTGCAAATGGAAACAGGGTATGTGGCTTAGACCTAAATGTAGAGTCTTAAGATACAAAAGTCTGTAAACTTTGGAGGTATGTGGCTTAGACCTAAGTGTAGAGTCTTAAGGCGCAACTGTCTGTAAATGTTGGAGTTATGTGACTTAGACCTACAACAGTCTATAAACGTTGGAGTGTGGAGGTGGGAAAAGTCACTAAATAATGATATCTAGACATGGAAAAGTAAAAAAAAAAAATGCGCATTTGCAGTGGTGCAACAGTTGCTGTGTGTGTGTATTTAGCGGTGCTAAATCAGGAAATGCCAAAGAGAATAAATCAAAGACGACAAAGAGAAAGCTAATACCCAATTTGAACTGGATCAACATGCAATAGAAACAAAACAGCCCATTCGCATGATGTGATTGTGTGCTTTGGTATCACGATTTATGAAAGGAAAAGGTGGAAGGGAGCAGAGGTGACACAGTAGAGTGTACGGCGGGGGGGGGGGGGGGGGGGGGGGGGGAGGGGGAGAAGAAGGAGGAGACGGGGACGGGTGGTGGTGGTGGTTGGAAGCCTAGGAAACAAACAAGTCAAAACATCCCGCAGACTCCAACCTTAGAG
>CM031614.1:73880732-73910732 GCA_018398815.1 Conus ventricosus
ACACACATACACACACACATACATACACCACCACCACATCCCCTCCACTCACTTCATACAGTAGTTACAGCCACCCTCCATCTATTTAATCCTAATTTTGTTTTATCCTTCCGTTAAACCCCTCCCCCCCCCACTTTACCTTTTTTTATCCACCCTCCTTCATCTTTCACTTCCCACCACACCCCATGTTCTATTACCAATCAACTACCTACCCTCTGATCTACCCCGTACTCCTCCTCCCCCTTCCCACCACCTACTCCCCCCCCCCCCTGCTCTTTCCCTTCACCCCCGCATCACCTGCATCCCAACCCAAGTACATGATTACACCGGTCCACCACTGCAACAACAACCCACTATATATTCCACAAAATCACACACACACCCACACCACACTAACTTGCAACACACACACACACACACACACACACAACACACACACACACACACAACACACACACACACACACACACACACACACACATTTTCCCCCTTCCCCACTGACCACTTCTTTTCCTTTGTCCACATTGTACCTTGTATCTCATGATCACCCCTCCCCACATACAGGTATGCTTGGATGTATGCACATGTGGCTGTTGGTGTGTGTGTACGTGTGTGTGTGTGTGTGTGTTGTGTGTGTGTGTGTGTGTGTGTGTGTGTGTGTGTGTGTGTGTGTGTGTGTGGTGTGTGTGTGTGTGTGTGTGTGTGTTGGTGTGTGTTGTGTGTGGGGTGGGTTTTGTGGGGTGTGTTCCCAATATATGACCACCATCATCATTACATTATTACCACCACTCATAAGATACCCTATGTATAACCCTCTCCTTTTTTTTTCTTTTTTTTCCACCTCATTCCCCCCCCCCTTTTCCCCCCCCCCCCCCGATCATACCTTATCACCCATTTATCTTCCATCTCCTTCCCTCCCTAACATTACCCACACACCTTCTCAACTACCCACGCATAACTACCACTACCTCTTTCATCACCCAACGAAATCATTTATTTTATTCACCCAAACTTTTTTTTTCCCCTTACCATTATTATCTATCCCCCATTACCACAACCATCACAAAGATATCACACCATCCCATAAACTAGACACACAACCCTATCATATCACACACACACACACCTCCCCCTACGCAACCCCCCCCCCCCCCTTTTCCTCTCCCATAATCCCTCATGTCATTTCCGCTTACCGGCTATTCTTCCCACCACATGGACAACAACGGATGAGTCATTTTTCGTTCTTTTTTTCGTTTTTCGTTCTTTGTTTGTACTGTCCCAAATGTTAATGTGATTTATTTTTTCGCCTGAAGAAGACCCAAGTGGTTGAAATGCATCGTGTCTTGTCATGTGCTTTGTTTGTCAATGTCATTGGCGGTAAGAAACAAACTCTATTTCTAAATTTTACTTCGTTCGCCGCCATCAGTCACTCCATTTTGAAATTTCTCTGTACATTGTTAAAAGACTCTTTGTTGTAATAATAGAAGCAAGCTCCTTTCTCTCTGGGTTCCTTCCATCTATTGCAGATTTTGCTTATTACTATCATTCCCTTCTCCTTTTTCTTGAAAGGTCTTTACCGTTGTTGACAAATTGCAGACTCCCACCCCCTTTCACTTTATCCCTTACCTCCCGCTGCTTCCCATCCCCGTCCTAATCAATCCACTAGAAGTAACGTGTAATAAGCAACTGCTGACACAAGTACTGTCTGTAGATATAGCATATTTAGTGTTGAGTGCAAACAATCTCTAGTTCCCTGTTTAAAGAACGTATCAAAACCGTTCTAAATCAGTCTGAGACCTGTGAATTCTGGAGTGAAAGAACCATGTGTGTGTGTGAAGTCTGAAGTTTCCAAAACTTAAGTGAAAGAACCATGTGTGTGTGAAGTCTGTAGTTTCCAAACCTTAAGTGAAAGAACCATGTGTGTGTGAAGTCTGAAGTTTCCAAAACCAGTATCCAAAATCAACCCACCAAACGGTGACTGTATGTCTTTGCCATCTTTCTCCCACGTGCCAGAGGGTACAGACCGCTGTCTGTTGACTGTATGTCTTTGCCATCTTTCTCCCACATGCCAGAGGGTACAGACCGCTGTCTGTTGACTGTATGTCTTTGCCATCTTTCTCCCACGTGCCAGGGGGTACAGACCGCTGTCTGTTTGTTTGACGGACAAGCAAATCTGGGATTTTTTTCCAGACCGACTGGTTGTTGTCTGTTCAGTCTCCCATGTCTGATGCCACTGAAGTCTGACCGGAGTACAGGGCATGGGCTAACCCAATAAATCAGAGCTGCCGGTTAGGATAGCCCCAAAAAGGACGAGAACATGGAGGTAAGAAAAGAGAGACCATCAGTCTGGTCTCGGCTTACAAAAGATAAACGCAAAGCCGCCTGGCAGCTTGATGGACTCACAAACCGTCAACAAATAACGGAACAAACCACTCTGTAGCTGGACTCTGCAGGGTGTTCTAACTTGTCAGTTTAAAAAGACTACCCACTTTCTTCGCTATGTCCTCTTCCTCTACTTTTCTGTCCCCACCTCTCTCTCTCTCTCTCTCTCTCTCTCTCTCTCTCTCTCTCTCTCTCTCTCTCTCTCTCTCTCTCTCTCTCTCTCTCTCTCTCTCTCAACACACACACACACACACACACACATCTCAACATATTTATTTCAGGAAAACGTGATGAACACAATGAAAACTAGGCAATTCATCTCCTGAAGACAAAAGATAACAACATCATCAGGGCAACCATGGACATAGTCAGCACCAGAAGGCTTAGGCATTTGCTCAAAATAACGAAAATGCAAACAACTAGGGGCCTTACAGAGATGAGTGCCCTTTTACCAACACACACTCTTAGAGTCCATGCTCTCTCTCTCTCTCTTTCTCTCTCCCGCTCTCTCTCTCTCCCCCCCCCCCCCTCCTCCCTCTCCCTCTCTCTCTCTCTCTCTCTCTCTCTCTCTCTCTGATAGAATAATAATGATAATATTAGCCAAGATTATTCGTGATTATATCATTTAACATGGGGAAAACTCCTGACCACCAGAAAGCAGACAATTTTTATCACCGGATGAAAGTCAGAGTTAAGAATGCAGTGTAGGCCTACTTGGTATCACTATAAAAAATATTAAATATGAATAATGATGTTGCATGCAAAACCCAGCAAACAAATAATAATGCAGATACGTTATTCATTTTAGTATTCTGATAGAACAAACATCAACATCTTTCCGCAAGCATCACACACACACACACACACACACACACACACACACACACACACACACACACACACACACACACACACACACACACACTCACTCTCTCTCTCTCTCTCTCTCTCTCTCTCTCTCTCTCTCACCCCACACACACACACACACACACACACACACACACACACACACACACACACACGCGCGCGCGCGCGCGCGCGCGCGCGCGTGCGGAGCATAAACATTTTCTTCTTTAGACATTTAGGTCAGCACAGCGCTTTTGCCACACCCTGAAAGAACCGATTATGGCACTGATGCTAAGATATTTTGCCAACCACTTTGCCGAGTAGGACGGAACACCAATCATCCGTAGACCTGGGAGTACCCTCCGATGTACGTTCCCCAGACTGCCAAAGATGAGCACCACAATTCTGCAGGAGAAGCCAAAAGAGCTTACTTCCATGCACAGTGGGAGGTACTTGTCAAATTTGGCAGCATAGCAAACGTCAATGAAGGCATCGAAAGGCACCGCTACTTCAACAAGAAAGGCCTCGCGGCTATCGCGGTCAATGATGGTGATGTCCGGCCTACTGGCACTGGAGGCGAAGGCATCAGAGTTAATGCCAAACATGCGGGGTGTCAGGGGGGTGTCTTTAATGACACGAGCAGTGTCTGTCTGAGGGATGTGTCTGGCTGTCACCTCAACCAACCGATTATGCCTTGCCTGGTACATGGCTTGGTATCTTGTGCAACCATTTAGCACATGCGACTCGGTTTCAGTTGGGTGATTGCAGAGATTGCATTGCCTGGCACACTCGTGAGGATAGTACAGTGCCATGAGACTATTGCACTGCAGCAGTTGGAGTCTCCCTCGCACCACAAAACTGATTATGCTATCTTTCAATTTTACATTTTGCAATATAGCGTTAGATATAACATGATCAATCTGCTCACTCTCTCTCACAATGCGCCCCTGCCAGTCTTTTTCTCTCCACTCTTTTGAAAACTTCTGCATATTCTGCTTTTTGCATAGGAAGTATGCAGCCTTGCTGTCAGCCGTGGAGAGACACACACACAGACACACACACACACACACACACACACACACACACACACACACACACACACACACACACACCACACACACACACACACACACACACACACACACACACACACACACACAGTGTCATAGCTAAAGCTCAGCTTTATGTAATGTTTTCATTCAATAACTTGTTGTCCCTACAAGAGATTTCTGTATGTCTTTTCTTTATTAAAGTGAAAACATTGTCCCAAATGGATGCAGACCCCGCTGCTTATCACCACTTTTGCAGGAATGGTAGTAACATCTCGCTCCCATTACTAAATCACTTTAGATGGGGGACGGCTCTATTTGTATATTGATCTGGGAACAAGGAAGTTCGTATAGTTCGTCACACAAGCAAGGAGAAGTTGTGTTTCCATGTGTGCCTTGTCTCCTCTGTCTTGTTGGGTAGTTTGTGCAGATTGTTGATGGCAGTATTTCTCTGACGGAACTGGAAGAGGATTTTCAGCCACACAGCTCTTCTCCTGTCGTTTAGTGACAGACGAGTGCCTCTGGGAGAGCCTGGTGTCGATGCGTAAGTTATGGTGATATTGATCCACCGTCCATTGGGCAGCATGACGTCAGCCTTTCTCTCTCTCTGTCCAATGTCTGTTGTGGAAGGGGTTCCAGAAAAAAAAGATATACTCCAGGGGAGATCGTAGAAGAGCTCTTTGTTGATGAGGAGAGAGTGAGGAGGGAGGGGAGAATCTGAAATACTCAGGCTAAAGGTGGGAGGTGATGGCTGTCTATGGAATGTCTGCTTAGGGAATCTTGTATAGCTGTGGAAAATTGTGTGTGTGTGTGTGCGCGTGTGTGACCCCTATGGTAGTAATAATGATGATTATGATGAGGATGGCGACCTGCTGTCCTTGACGGGGCCTTACCTCCCGCCCCACTATCTCTGTTCTCCCTCTTCCCATCATGCTCTGTCTCTACCCATCATGCTCTGTCTCTACCCGTCATGCTCTGTCTCTATCCATCATGCTCTGTCTCTACCCATCATGCTCTGTCTCTACCCATCATGCTCTGTCTCTACCCATTATGTGTATCTCTACCCATCATGCTGTATCTCTACTCATCATGCTCTGTCTCTACCCATCATGCTCTCTCTCTACCCATTATGCTGTATCTCTACCCATTATGCTGTATCTCTACTCATCATGCTGTATCTCTACCCATCATGCTCTGTCTCTATCCATCATGCTCTGTCTCTACCCATCATGCTCTGTCTCTACCCATCATGCACTGTCTCTACCCATCATGCTCTGTCTCTACCCATCATGCTGTATCTCTACCCATCATACTGTATCTCTACCCATCATGCTCTGTCTCTACCCATCATGCTGTACCTCTACCCATCATGCTGTACCTCTACCCATCATGCTCTGTCTCTACCCATCATGCTCTGTCTCTACCCATTATGCTGTACCTCTACCCATCATGCTGTATCTCTACCCATCATGCTCTGTCTCTACCCATCATGCTCTGTCTCTACCCATCATGCTCTGTCTCTACACATCATGCTCTGTCTCTATCCATCATGCTGTATCTCTACCCATCATGCTGCATCTCTACCCATCATGCTGCATCTCTACCCATCATGCTGTATCTCTACCCATCATGCTGCATCTCTACCCATCATGCTCCATCTCTACCCATCATGCTGTATCTCTACCCATCATGCTCTGTCTCTACCCATCATGCTCTGTCTCTACCCATCATGCTCTGTCTCTACCCATCATGATCTGTCTCTATCCATCATGCTGTATCTCTACCCATCATGCTGCATCTCTACCCATCATGCTGTATCTCTACCCATCATGCTGTATCTCTACCCATCAGCTCTGACCCAATACCCATCATGCTGTATCTCTACCCATCATGCTCCATCTCTACCCATCATACTCTGTCTCTACCCATCATGTTCTGTCTCTACCCATCATGCTCCGTCTCTACCCATCATGTTCTGTCTCTACCCATCATACTCTGTCTCTACCCATCATGCTCTGTCTCTACCCATCATGCTCTGTCTCTACCCATCATGCTCTGACTCTACCCATCATGCTCTGTCTCTACCCATCATGCTGCATCTCTACCCATCATACTCCGTCTCTACCCATCATGCTCTATCTCTACCCATCATACTCCGTCTCTACCCATCATGCTCTATCTCTACCCATCATACTCCGTCTCTACCCATCATGCTCTATCTCTACCCATCATGCTCTGTCTCCACCCATCATGCTCTGTCTCTACCCATCATACTCCGTCTCTACCCATCATGCTCTATCTCTACCCATCATGCTCTGTCTCTACCCATCATGCTCTAGCTGTCTCTACTCATCATGCTCTATCCTGCCCTCCTGACCTCCCTGCTCTGTGCATTCTTCCTTCTCTGCCCTGTATTTCCCACCCTCCCTGTCCGGCTCTGATATGCCCTGCTCTACCTGACTTACCTTTCCTTGCCGTTTCTGCCCTCCTTGCTTTCAGTGCTCTATCCTCCCCTGCACTTCCCTACCGCACGTGTCCTTCTCCTTCTGCCCTGCCCTCCCCTACCCTTCTTATTCCTCCCCCTGCCCTCCCTACCCTTCTCATTCCACCCCCTGCCCTCCCTACCCTTCTCATTCCTCCCCTGCCCTCCCTACCCTTCTCATTCCTCCCCTGCCCTCCCTACCCTTCTCATTCCTCCCCTGTCCTCCCTACCCTTCTCATTCCTCCCCTGCCCTCCCTACCCTTCTCATTCCTCCCCTGCCCTCCCTCCCCTTCTCATTCCACCCCCTGCCCTCCCTACCCTTCTCATTCCTCCCCTGCCCTCCCTACCCTTCTCATTCCTCCCCTGCCCTCCCTACCCTTCTCATTCCTCCCCGTGCCCTCCCCTACCCTTCTCATTCCCCCTGTCCTCCCCTACCCTTCTTACATCTCCCCGTGCCCTCCCCTACCCTTCTCATTCCTCCCCTGCCCTCCCCCACCCTTCTTACATCTCCCCGTGCCCTCCCCTACCCTTCTCATTCCTCCCCTGCCCTCCCTACCCTTCTCATTCCTCCCCTGCACTCCCTACCCTTCTCATTCCTCCCCTGTCCTCCCCTACCCTTCTTACATCTCCCCCTGCCCTCCCTACCATTCTCATTCCTCCCCTGTCCTCCCCTACCCTTCTTACATCTCCCCCTGCCCTCCCTACCCTTCTCATTCCTCCCCTGTCCTCCCTACCCTTCTCATTCCTCCCCTGCCCTCCCTACCCTTCTCATTCCTCCCCTGCCCTCCCTACCCTTCTCATTCCTCCCCTGTCCTCCCTACCCTTCTCATTACTCCCCTGTCCTCCCCTACCCTTCTCATTACTCCCCTGTCCTCCCCTACCCTTCTCATTACTCCCTGCCCTCCCTACCCTTCTCATTCCTCCCCTGTCCTCCCCTACCCTTCTTACATCTCCCCGTGCCCTCCCCTACCCTTCTCATTCCTCCCCTGTCCTCCCCTACCCTTCTTACATCTCCCCGTGCCCTCCCCTACCCTTCTCATTCCTCCCCTGTCCTCCCCTACCCTTCTTACATCTCCCCGTGCCCTCCCCTACCCTTCTCATTCCTCCCCTGCCCTCCCCCACCCTTCTCATTCCTCCCCTGCCCTCCCCTACCCTTCTCATTCCTCCCCTGCCCTCCCCCACCCTTCTCATTCCTCCCCTGTCCCTCCCTACCCTTCTCATTCCTCCCCTGCCCTCCCTAACCCTTCTCATTCCTCCCCTGCCCTTCCTACCCTTCTCATTCCTCCCCTGCCCTCCCCTCCCATTCTCATTCCTCCCCCGTCCTCCCCTACCCTTCTCATTCCTCCCCTGCCCTCCCCTACCCTTCTCATTCCTCCCCTGCCCTCCTTACCCTTCTCATTCCTCCCCTGCCCTCCCTACCCTTCATATTCCTCCCCTGCCCTCCCCTACCCTTCTTATTGCTCCCCGTACCCTCCCTACCCTTCTCATGCCTCCCCTGCCCTCCCTACCCTTCTCATTCCTCCCCTGCCCTCCCTACCCTTCTCATTCCTCCCCTGCCTTCCTACCCTTCTCATTCCTCCCCGTACCCTTCTTACCCTTCTCATTCGTCCCCTGTCCTACCCTACCCTTCTCATTCCTCCCCTGCCCTCCCTGCCATTCTCATTCCTCCCCTGCCCTCCCCCCCCCTTCTCATTCCTCCCCTGCCCTCCCTACCCTTCTCATTCCTCCCCTGTCCTCCCCTACCCTTCTCATTCCTCCCCTGCCCTCCCTACCCTTCTCATTCCTCCCCTGTCCTCCCCTACCCTTCTCATTCCACCCCTGTCCTCCCCTACCCTTCTCATTCCTCTCCTGCCCTCCCTACCCTTCTCATTCCTCCCCTGCCCTCCCCTACCCTTTTCATTCCTCCCCTGTCCTCCCTACCCTTCTCATTCCTCCCTGCCCTCCCTACCCTTCTCATTCCTCCCCTGCCCTCCCTACCCTTCTCATTCCTCCACTGTCCTCCCTACCCTTCTCATTCCTCCCCTGCCCTCTCTACCCTTCTCATTCCTCCCAATGCCCTCCCTTCCCTTCTCTTTCCTCCCCGTACCCTCCTTACCCTTCTCATTCCTCCCCTGCCCTCCCTTCCCTTCTCTTTCCTCCCCGTACCCTCCTTACCCTTCTCATTCCTCCCCTGTCCTCCCCTACCCTTCTCATTCCTCCCCTGCCCTCCCCTCCCCTTCTCATTCCTCCCCTGCCCTCCCTACCCTTCTCATTCCTCCCCTGCCCTCCCCTACCCTTCTCATTCCTCCCTGTCCTCCCTACCCTTCTCATTCCTCCCCTGCCCTCCCTACCCTTCTCATTCCTCTCCCTGCCCTCCCTACCCTTCATATTCCTCCCTGCCCTCCCCTACCTTCTCATTGCTCCCCGTACCCTCCCCACCCTTCTCATTCCTCTTCTGCCCTCCCTACCCTTCTCATTCCACCCCCTGCCCTTCCTACCCTTCTCATTCCACCCCCTGCCCTCCCTACCCTTCTCATTCCTCCCCTGCCCTCCCTACCCTTCTCATTCCTCCCCTGCCTTATCTACCCTCTATTCCTCCCCGTACACTCCTTACCCTTTTCATTCCTCCCCTGCCCTCCCTACCCTTCTCATTCACCCCTGCCCTTCCTACCCTTCTCATTCCACCCCCTGCCTCCCTACCCTTCTCATTCTCCCCTGCCCTCCCCTACCCTTCTCATTCCTCCCCTGCCCTCCCTCCCCTTCTCATTCCTCCCCTGTCCTCCCTACCCTTCTCATTCCTCCCCTGTCCTCCCCTACCCTTCTCATTCCTCCCCTGTCCTCCCCTACCCTTCTCATTCCTCCCTGTCCTCCCTACCCTTCTCATTCCTCCTCTGCCCTCCCTACCCTTCTCATTCCTCCCCTGCCCTCCTACCCTTCTCATTCCTCCCCTGCACTCCCCTACCCTTCTCATTCCTCCCCTGCCCTCCCTACCCTTCTCATTCCTCCCCTGCCCTCCCTACCCTTCTCATTCCTCCCTGTCCTCCCTACCCTTCTCATTCCTCCCCTGCCCTCCCTACCCTTCTCATTCCTCCCCTGCCCTCCCCTACCCTTCTCATTACTCCCCTGTCCTCCCTACCCTTCTCATTCCACCCCCTGCCCTCCCTAACCTTCTTATTCCTCCCCTGCCCTCCCTACCCTTCTCATTCCTCCCCTGCCCTCCCCTACCCTTCTCATTCCTCCCCTGTCCTCCCTACCCTTCTCATTCCTCCCCTGCCCTCCCCTACCCTTCTCATTCCTCCCCTGCCCTCCCCTACCCTTCTTACATCTCCCCGTGCCCTCCCTACCCTCTCATTCCTCCCCTGCCCTCCCCTACCCTTCTCATTCCTCCCCTGTCCTCCCCTACCCTTCTCATTCCTCCCCTGTCCTCCCTACCCTTCTCATTCCTCCCCTGTCCTCCCTACCCTTCTCATTCTCCCCTGTCCTCCCTACCCTTCTCATTACTCCCCTGTCCTCCCTACCCTTCTCATTCCTCCCCTGTCCTCCCTCCCTTCTCATTCCTCCCCTGTCCTCCCTACCCTTCTCATTCCCCCTGTCCTCCCCTACCCTTCTCATTCCTCCCCTGTCCTCCCTACCCTTCTCATTACTCCCCTGTCCTCCCCTACCCTTCTCATTCCTCCCCTGTCCTCCCCTACCCTTCTCATTTCCTCCCCTGCCCTCCCTACCCTTCTCATTCCTCCTCTGCCCTCCCTACCCTTCTCATTCCTCCCCTGCCCTCCCTACCCTTCTCATTCCTCCTCTGCCCTCCCCTACCCTTCTCATTCCTCCCCTGCCCTCCCTACCCTTCTCATTCCTCCCCTGCCCTCCCCTACCCTTCTCATTACTCCCCTGTCCTCCCTACCCTTCTCATTCCTCCCCTGCCCTCCCTACCCTTCTCATTCCTCCCCTGCCCTCCCTACCCTTCTCATTCCTCCTCTGCCCTCCCTACCCTTCTCATTCCTCCCCTGCCCTCCCTACCCTTCTCATTCCTCCCCTGCCCTCCCCTACCCTTCTCATTACTCCCCTGCCCTCCCCTACCCTTCTCATTACTCCCCTGCCCTCCCTACCCTTCTCTTTCCTACCTTGCCCACCGTGTCTTGGCATTTATGCCAAGAAGTGTCACAGAAATTGTCTATTGAAAATCTAAAGTGTCAGTAGCTGTTGCTGCTCTCGTTCGAATTCAATCTGCTGATTCAATAAAAGGATGCAGACAGGGTCTGATATCAGTTTCTCCTGATCGAATGTGACTTGAACTGTGATTAGTGTGGAGGAGGTGGAGAAGACTTGAACTGTGATTAGTGTGGAGGAGGTGGAGAAGACTTGAACTGTGATTAGTGTGGAGGAGGTGGAGAAGACTTGAACTGTGATTAGTGTGGAGGAGGTGGAGAAGACTTGAACTGTGATTAGTGTGGAGGAGGTGGAGAGAGACTTGAACTGTGATTAGTGTGGGAGGAGGTGGAGAAGACTTGAACTGTGATTAGTGTGGAGGAGGTGGAGAAGACTTGAGCTGTGATTAGTGTGGAGGAGGTGGAGAAGACTTGAACTGTGATTAGTGTGGAGGAGGTGGAGAAGACTTGAACTGTGATTAGTGTGGAGGAGGTGGAGAAGACTTGAACTGTGATTAGTGTGGAGGAGGTGGAGAAGACTTGAACTGTGATTAGTGTGGAGGAGGTGGAGAAGACTTGAACTGTGATTAGTGTGGAGGAGGTGGAGAAGACTTGAACTGTGATTAGTGTGGGAGGAGGTGGAGAAGACTTGAACTGTGATTAGTGTGGAGGAGGTGGAGAAGACTTGAACTGTGATTAGTGTGGAGGAGGTGGAGAAGACTTGAACTGTGATTAGTGTGGAGGAGGTGGAGAAGACTTGAACTGTGATTAGTGTGGAGGAGGTGGAGAAGACTTGAACTGTGATTAGTGTGGAGAAGGGCGGTGGATGGAGGGCCTAGGGGGGGGGGGGGGGGGAGGGGAATCCTGAAATGTTCATTCAACTCTCTCTCTGTCTCTGTCTCTGTCTCTGGCTCTGGCTCTGTCTCTCTCTCTCTCTCTCTCTCTCTCTCTCTCTCTCTCTCTCTCTCTCTCTCTCTCTGTCTCCTCTCCCTCTCTCTCTCTCTCTCTCTCTCTCTCTCTCTCTCTCTCTCTCTCCTCTCTCTCTCTCTCTGTCTCCTCTCCCTCTCTCTCTCTCTCTCTCTCTCTCTCTTGCAGAATCAGTTACTTTTACTAGCTATTTCCCTTGGTCTGCTGTTTATTGAATTATTGTCTTTAGACCCAATGGTCCTTCTGAGCATGCTGTAATGTCCACATCCGCTGTGCAGTCAACACAAATGGCCTCTTTCAGAGCCTTATCTCTGCAGCCTGGATCACATTCTGTAGATCTTGTTTCATTTTTCCTCTCACAAAAAAAAATGGTCATAAATCTATGCTGCTGAGTTGAATTGTGTCCATAGGTGCACTGGTCCACTGAATGAAGTACAAAGATACTTTCTTCTGATTAAAAAACCATTCTATGTATTTTCTTCGATCTCTCAAACTAACTATCTATCATATTTCAATTGTACCATTTTTCTCTACAAGTTTTGTCCAGTTCGGACAAAGCTGACTGATTCTTTAGGAGTGATGTTTGTGCAGTTATTGATATGATGGTGAAAGACATGGTCCACAGGTATAGCCTACTGCATTGTAAAAGGAATTTAAAAAAAGAAACACGTCTCTGTTCAAGGGGCTTGTCCAAACATCGAGCCACAAACCTGAAGTAAACGCAGCATGTGTGTGCAATCTCAAGGCTTAAACCAGTATCTTCAAGCAACTGCAAAAAGCATGGCTGTATGTCTTCACCATCTTTCTGTCCTGACCTGCAGAGTGCAGACGGCAGTTTGTTTGTTTGGCAGACAAGCAAATCCTTTCCCCCACCAAATGGCTGGTGTCTCTTGAAGTGCCCGCACCTCATGCCCCTGAAGTCTGTGCGGAGCACAGGATAGAGCTAACACAATAAATCAGTATTGACATTCCGGCGTAGAAAACGACTGGACAAGAACTTAGTGGTGAGAAACGAGAGACTGTCAGATGGCGGCTCTCTGCTGATATAGCATAAAAACAAGGTCCACTGAAGTTGGCTGTAACAACAAAAGACAGTGAAGACTAGAACAAATCACTTCTGTGGCTAGTGCTCGTGGAGTATTTTAATTTCTCTGTTTTGATAGACTCCCACCTCCTTCTCCCTCCCCCTCCACCCCATAACATCCCTCTACCACTTCTGCTTCTCTTTTTTTCCACTTTCTCCCTGATATAAACTATGATATTCTAAAGATACCACCACACCATGGAAATGGATCATTCTGTTTGTGTGGTATGTAGACCGAATTTTAAGGCGTGGGCGTTTGACGTTCCTTTATAAAAACGAAAACGATGTCTACTATGGTACACAAGCTATACTGGCTGTCATCACCTTTGAACAAATGATGACGTCCCTTGATTAAACACTAAGCATTCATTCCCAAGTGGTTTTACAAGATCCTAACATTTGGCTTTCCACTCCTCAACACCCAAATAGTTTTACAGTTGGATATCCTATTGATTCATGCATCTCAAGATCCTAACACTTCGCTTTCCACTCCTCAACACCCAAATAGTTTTACAGTTGGATATCCTATTGATTCATGCATCTCAAGATCCTAACACTTCGCTTTCCACTCCTCAACACCCAAATAGTTTTACAGTTGGATATTCTATTGATTCATGCATCTCAAGATCCTATCACTTCGCTTTCCACTCCTCAACATCCAAATACTATTACAGGTGGATATTCTATTGATCCATGCATCTCAAGATCCTAAGATTTGGCTTTCCACTCCTCAACACTCAGTGATTTTCAATATCTACATGTTGTGAGCTTTGCAGCCCTTGACATTGCATTCAGTAACGTTTTGCACCTCTAGATGCCAACATTCTGTTGCCATTGCACCTCTAAACACTGACATCATGCAGTTAGTACAACCCCGAGAAATCAATGTTTTGTAACATTTTCATCTTTTGACATCAATAATTAGTCCATTTTGTACCTCAAGACCTCAACATCTATTGATGTGTGCACATCTATATATCCACTATTTGTGAAACTTTGCACTGCAGGATATTTTTTTCGCTTTCGTACCTTAAAAATTCAATAAATGTGACTCCTATGATATTGGAATTTAGTACATTTGACTCCTATGGACTCGCAGTTAATGATCTTGCACCTTTAACACTATCAACACAGACCCTCGTTCTGCTCTATGTGCCCAGTTAACACTACAGTCACAGCATTGAGATTCCCCCAGGACACCTGATTTTGACCATTTTAATCAATTTTCCTTAAAAGCCTAAACCCGACAGTGACTTTATTTTCGTACAGTGAAATAGAAGTATTTTCCATCTTCTTGATGATAAATATTTTAAAAGTCAAAGTCATTATTTTGTTGTTGTTTGATTGAGTTGAACATGACATACTTCGAACAAGGAGCACTGATTCAGTGCTTGAAGATGCCAACGGGTTGGTTGCTTTCTCTTCAAATTAACCAATGAAATCGACTGTTTGCAGCTTGCTAACTGTAATGATATGACGTATGAAGGACTGTATCTGTATGCTGATAGTACTGATTAAACATTCTCCGGGAAATGCAGACATATTTATTTTTAGAAGACCGTCGCTATCATTCTCACAGCGTGTCCCGAGTCACCGATCGGTTGCCACGAGTATTTTCGCCCCATATCGCCGAGTAGTAAGTCGGGCCCTCGATCATTCTCGCGGCTTGTTGCGAAAAAGGTTAAGCGTGAACATTTAACAACCGTGCTTCCTTTAGGAACCAAAACCACATTAAGTGGCATTTTCATTTTTAGAACATTTGGACCTCTAGACATACACCAGATGGATGATTTTGCAGATTGGGACACATATTTAGTTCACCAGATAGATGCTTTTGGAGATTGGGACACATGTAGTTCACCAATGGATGATTTTGCCAATTGTGACACATATTTAGTGCTTTATTAACGTTCACACCTCCACATTCAGTTCTTTTCAGCTCCAAAATGGTTTGCAATGTAAGCTCTGAAGAAGTACTGGTCTCGGGGTCCCATGTTTCGACTTATATAATAATAATAATAATAATAATAATAATAATAATAATAATAATAATAATAACGAATACTTATATAGCGCCTATTCTCGGCTAGAGGCCAAGCTCTAAGCGCTTTACAATCCACACTCGTTTACACAACGGGCTGCCTACCTGGGTAGTGCCGACTGAAGAGCTGCCAGCTGGCGCTTCATTCAGTCTTTCCCGTGTCATCCAGTCAATATCGTTCACTCGGTTTCCTTACTTCCTTCATTCTTTCCATTTCTCACGCAGGGTGCATGCTATGTGTAACGTGTCATCCATAGCAACGGCCAAACTGGCCTACTCTTCCGAAAGTTGGTGATGGGATTTTACGTGTGTGCAAGATGTTATGCATCCTCTCCACGTAGTGTGTTCTTCCTTTACATAACATCTTTTACATCATTTCCGAGGATACGCTGGAAGTACAGCTGCCCAAATCATCATTTCTATTTGTCATGGGAGGGGAAGACAAAGGTAAGGGTATGAGGAGGAGGAAGGGCTGGAATCCGAATTGGCAGGGACTTGGAATACAGTGTGCAAAGAATGGTGGAGGAGTAGAATCGGTTTTGGATTTGTAGTCTTCCAATAAGGTTGCTGACACTGCCTGAACTGGAGGAAGTTCGGGTCACATTCAGTCCTTTGAGGAGAAGGCACGTTTATTTGCGTGGCTGTCCATCTCTCCTGTGGGAGGTCCGTGTGGTCAAAGGCACTTTTCCTTGCATGGTTGTCCATCTCTCCTGTGGGGAGGTCCGTGTGGTCAAGGACAGTTGCAGGAGGAGATGATAGATGAAGAGTAGGATAAGACAGGGTATGACAGTACAGAGCGCTGGGAAATCCGACTGCACATGAACGGCTTAGATGTACTGCCATCCACAACCGTCACTAACTGCCTGTATTTTGGGAAGCTGAGATTCCAGCAGTTGACCAGGCTGATGATTTAATAGTGCTGGAGATTCTTGATCAGGAGAGAGGCAGACTTTGCTGAAGATCATGGGGAAATCCATTGACAAGATGCCTGACTGTTTTCTTTCCCCCATCTTGCATGAGAGGTCATCCATGGATCCTAGAAACTGACATGATAGGCTTCACCTGACCCTGTGTTGCTCTTTTCAAGATTTTGTTTGTTTCAACTCATCCCATAAAGTACTAATCATAATAATGCTCAAGGATGCTGTGAGCCACACTGGTAAGAGAGACTACTTTGTGATTTTGGGTCTGTCGATTTACCCAACTTGAATACCACTGAAACGTCATATTGTGTTTCATTCCCAAGACACAGGACCGATATTGATTGAGGACTGGCAGAAAAAAAACTTCACAACTGCTGGATTTCCTTTAAATGTCTGGGAATAGTCCATCAAGGCCAGCGTTTTGCTGGAATCCTGTTCTCTCAGCAGCTGTCTAATGCCACCACTGTGTTGAACGAAATGCCTTGGACCTGGGTTCTGAGGTCATGTCTGACCAGGACTTTTCAGGTTTCAGCTTAGTCCATTGTGGCTGTAACTAGCTTGCCGTCTACGGTGAATGGGTAGACACTGGTTACATCTGTTTGTAGGAGCTTGACCTAAGTCCCAACCGACCTTTCTGCATGGGGGTTGGAAATGGATTTAACCATTATCGGATAATCAATAGATTACGAGTGTACCTGATGGGGAATTTGCATTGCATGTTACGATCATGATTATGACACTGTTGTGGACATCTTCTTCTCCAGTCTAAATCCACGTGTTAGTAGAGGCTGTCTCTTTTCTTCACACACACACACACACACACACACACACACACACACACACACACACACACACACACACACACACACACACACACACACACACACACACACACACACACACACACACACACACACACACACACACACACACACACACACATTTTTAAAGAACACCTGGGAGATCAGTGTTACAAAGCCCCAAACCTCCATTCCAGTTCATAAAATCAAAACATACACAGGAAAAGGGGATGAATTCAACACAAAACCCCAAACCACCGTTCCACACCAGCGTTTCAACTGGCAATCAAAACAAACAGAGGGAAAAGGGAGATGGTCGTGAATTCCAGAAAAGACAACAGCGAAGAACAGAACACCAGTATGTGAGTACACTGTGAAAGGAGCGGAGGACAGGGGCAGCAGAAGTGTCAGAAATACAGTACCCCCCCTCCCCCTGCTCCTGACCCCTGACCCTTCACTCTGCTCCCTCTGACCCCTCGGACAGCTCACGTGACAGGTGTCCATACAATCTGACCCCATTGGTCACTGTCCTCCCTCACGGTCACCTCACTGGCCAGTCTGGATATTCCCTGCACATCCGTCTTGTTAGTGCCGGCACATGTGGCTGAAACGGTTCCACGGCATCAAGCGATGTCAATACCCAGTTTGCTGCTTCTCTCTCTCTCTCTCTCTCTCTCTCTCTCTCTCCCTCTCTCTCTCTCTCTCTCTCTCTCTCTCTCTCTCTCTCTCTCTCTCTCTCTCTCTCTCTCTCTCTCGTCTCTCTCTCCTCTCTCTCTCTCTCTCCCCTCTCTCTCTCTCTCTCTCTCAATGTGAATGAATTATGTCAAAATCAGAAAGTGAATTGCGTATTGGCGGAAAGGAAAGTAACGTGTTACATCCAGACTCCCTCACTCTACCGTCACCTCCCCCCCCCCCCCCACACACACACACCTCCAGCCCTCTCCCTTGGCACCACCCAATATAAAACCACGTCTTGCACAAATATAATGTACAATATGATTATTATGATAACCTTGCGTCTCTTACCAACACTTCTGTCATGCTGCTGTTACTTGTAGATCAACGCTCAATTCTCTTTGAAGTCCTCCTCCTCCTCGCCATCACAACATCATTAACATCTCTATAATCATCATCATAATAAACATCATCATCATCATCATCATCATCATCATCATCATCATCATCATCATCATCATCATCATTATCATCATCATCATCATCATCATCATCATCATCATCATCATCATCATCATCATCACCAAGTCAACTATACTATTGCTAATAACGTTCATAGTAATGAACGTTGCTAAAGCGCGTTCCTGTTTTTCAGCTTAAGTGGCCAGTCCCTGCACCATTGCCTGATCCCGTACACTTCTGTCCACTTATTCAGGGCGACGATGAGCGAGAACTGGCTCTGTCCGTGCGGTGTACTGGACTAAAAGCTCGGTGTCTGTGTGCTCCGTCACAACTGTACTGGCAGCAGGGATGCCAGTGTCTTGAATGAGTCTGTCGTCTCTCTGTCCTGAACGTCCTCATTGTTCCCTTGTCTGGAGCAGAGTGCAAAGACACTGCGACCTGTGGTACACGGGTCGTTTTCTTCTGTTAGTTTGGCTGAGAGAAGAGAGAGAGAAGAGAGAGGGAAAAGGAAGAGAGAGAGAGAGAAGAGAGAGAGAGAGAAAAGAGGACGACAACGAAAACCAGACGAGCGATGGACAGGTGACAATAAAACAGACAGACAATCAGAGAGACAAGACCGACAGACAGTCAACAAACACAACAAGGCAAGCACCAGAAGTGACAAAAAGGGGGACAGAGAAGAGAGAAGAGAGAGAGGAGAAGGAAGAGAGAGAGAGAGAGAGAGGAGAGAGAGAGAAGAGAAGGGGGGAATCAAAACCAAAGACAATCTTCGCTTTTTAAAGCTGCCGAACTTTGAAAACAAAAACGATTTACTTTCCCAAATTTTTACCACCACCACCTACCCCCTCCCCCCTCTCCTCTCTTCTCCTCCTCCCCCTTCTCTCTCTTCATCTCCTCTCTCTTCTCTCTCTCCCTTCCTCCCCTCTCTCCTCTCTCTCTCCTCTCTCTCCCACCATTTTAATAAACCAAAAAAATTTTCGAAAATTTCGGGGATACGCCCCCCACCGACCCAAACCCGCCCCAAACACTTAAAACCACCCCAACAAAACATCGACCAGTCAAAGTTATGGCACTCGGCAGTCACAGGTGACAGCTTTGAACGACAACTCAGGAATCCCACTCTTTCCCAAAAATTGGCAACTCACCCCCAAGCCAAAATACCAACAAAACCAACACACATACCCACCACTTCCACATCAGTTGGCAATATCCCCTACCAACACCCACATACACACACACAACATAAAACCACCACCACACCCCTTCCTCCTTCATACATATTTACAGCAACCCTCCATCTATTAATCTTAATTTTGTTTTTCCTCCCCTTAAATCCCCCCCCCCTCTTTTTTTTTTTCCCTCATTTCCCCCCCCCCCCCCCCCCCTTCTTTCCCCTTACCTTTTATTACAATCCACCTTTTACCCCCCACCCAAAAAGATACCACACCACCCCAATAAACAGACACACAACCCTATCAATCACACACCCACCTCCCCCCCCAAACCCCCCCCCCCCCTCCGTTTCCTCTCCCAAACCCCCCTGGCCCCGGGCATTTCCCCCCACCGACCACAGGGACGAAAACGGATGACCCATTTTTTTTTTTTCTCCTTTTTTTCTTCTTTGTTTGTACTGTCCCACATGTCAAATGGTTTTATTTTTTCGCCTGAAAAAACCCCAAAGGGGTTGAAATGCATCGATCTTGTCATTCTTTGTTTGTCTAGCATTGGCGTTAATTTCAAACAAACTCTATTCCAATTTTGCTTCTTTCGCCGCCATCATCACTCCATTTTAAAATTTTATCTTTAATTTTCACACAAAGTTTTTTTGCCATGAATATACAAAAGATTAAACATAACTTTACACATTCGTGCATAATTTCTAAAACATAAACCAGGATGTCAATACGCACTCCAGGATGCCCTGCAAAGGATGCCATTTTTCTCCTCTGGGAAATTTGTCCGCCCGTCTTTTTTTGCAAACGATGAATTCGTTTTTTTTTCCGCGGGATTATCAAACCCCCAACCACAGCCAAAGCCCAAACTTATGGGGTTTTCCATTTTTTTCGGTTTAGCAGGATCACGTGTCTTGTGAAAATCAGAATTTGGTACTATTTTGACGACCTTGTTTTTTTTTCAGTAGAAAAGAGTTCTCGGGTGACGCGTTCTTTTCGTTTCAAACCTCTGAAACGCCGGGGAAATTTCCTAAGTGTTTATTTGATGCGATCGTGGGGGATCAGATGAAAACATTTTTTGGGTGAAGCGCTGCCGCGCTGAAATGCGTACAGGAAAATCATTGCCCACGTAAATTCTGGTACTTTAGCAGACTACCTAATTCCTGCGTCAGTTTGAATTTTCATGCAAAAAAGACACAAAATTCGCTAAGAATTACACTGTTTTCACATTTTTTTTTAATTTGACATATTTCACCAAAAATGTTGCACAGAAATGACAATATTATTTTGGTTAACGGGTCAGTACCCTTTTCCAGGCTGGAAACCTTTTTTCGTGTTTGTTTTGTTTTTTTTTTAAACGGATCTCTCAGTGAGGGAGGGTTTTCCTTCTCTTCCCTTTTCGCCCTCTCTTTAGATTCCACCCCCATTGCCGGGATAAGGCACGCCCGCCGCACTCCCCAGGCGCCGTACAGTTTACCTCCAATGTTTCGTGTCGACCATATTGTTTCGGATCAGCAGGCGTCGACAGTTTTGGGGAATTTCTCGGCATTTGCCCCTGACTACAAGTGAAACTCCCAAACTGTCCAATCCGAGTTTTGTGCCATGGGTGCCAGACGATTGTGTCCTTTCTCTTTGGGAAAGATCCCCTTTTCCCGTCTCGCAAGAAAATACCACATCGGGGTTGGGCTTTGGGTGTTGAAGCTGCACTTCTTCCCTGCTGACCCTTATGATGTCTTTGCTTCACATAGCTCACGGGGTTGTCGCTCTGCCCTTCTGCGCCCCCTTTTTGCCATGGGGGGGGTTTTACAATAGAGGGATGTAGGGGGAGGGTCTCAAAGTGTGACGGTACATTCTGTTGGGAACAATTTCCAATGTGTCCATCATCCTTTTTCATTAGTGTGTGTGATAAAAGCCATTTTTTTTTCCCTGCTTTCAACCACCTTTGCCCCACAAAAGGGCACCCTTTTTAAACAAACCCTTTTTTTTTCCCCTCTATTCAACTTTTTTGTGCTAATACAAAAAAACGGTGGGGCACATCTTTTGACAAATACTGAGGGCCCCTCTCCTTGCCAGGGGAAAACATGAAGAGGAAGGGGGTTCTAAAAGGGGGGAGCAGGCTTTGTAGCAAGACAGAGGCCATTTGTAGGCCGGGGGAAAGTTTGATGACACCTTTCGTTGCAGGCTTTGTCCATTTGGCCCTTTGGAAGCCCTCCCCTCCTTTAAATCAGTTAAACCCTTTTATCCTTTCCTCTACACCTCCCTCCTTTTCTCTCTTCGTGTGTCCCTCTTGCCTACTGTCTGCTTCGCCCTTTTTTCTGTCTGCTTCTCCCTCTCTCTCCTCTCTCTCCCCTCCCTTCTCTCCCCTCCCCCTCCCCCCCCTCTCTCTCCCCCTCCCCCCCAACCCCCCACAACACACCCTCAACCTCCTTTTCCCTTGCCCCCCCGTTCTCCTTTTTTTTCCTTCCCCCCGAAAACCCCTTTTTTCCCCTCCTACACCCCCCCCCCCCCCCTCTCCCCCTTCACTCTCCTTCCCCTCCCCCCCTACACACCTCACAAACCCTTGTGCAGTCCCCCCTGCTTTTGTCTTCTGTCTTTGTCCATTCTCTTTCATTCCCTTTTTGTCTTTCTTTCTTTCCCCCCCTCATCCCCCTCCCCCCTCTCATCCCCGCCCCCTCCCCCTCTCTCACCTCCTCTTCCCCTCTCCTCTCCTTCTCCCCCTTTATTGTCCCCTTTTTTTCTGTCTATCATTCCTTTCGCTTTTCCCCTTTTTTTCCACACCCCCCATCGTCTTCGTCTCTGTCTCTGTCCACTCTCTCTCTCTCTAACTCCGTCTTCTTCTCTGTAATCTGCTCTTTCCCTGTCTGTCTTCTGTTTTCTGTCTGTTGTCTGTCTGCCCTCTCTGTCCCCGTCTTTTGCCCTCTGTCTCTTCCCTCTCCTCTCTCCCCAAACCCTGTCTGTCTGTCTCTGTAAATCTGTCTCTGTCTCTGCTGCTGTCTTCTTCTGTTCTCTGTCTCTCTGTCTCTGTCTCTGTCCCCTCTGTTTCTCTGTCTCTGTCCTGTCTCTTCCGTCTCTGCCCTCCCTCTCCCTCCTCCTCTCTCTCTCTCTAAGAGCAGGGGCAGGCTAAGTGCGTTTCGGTGAAATCTAAGGACGAGAGGTCCACCTGCTGACACCGGGGGCAGTGGCACGGCAGTTCACTCTGCATTAACCCGTTGGGTCAAATTCTTAAAAAACGTGGGAGGGAAACAGAAGTAACAAATTGTTCGCGCGCAGCCCAACAACCGGGTCGTTAATGTTAGGCCTACGGGCTGACTGAAACCCAAGTGTCTGGGGATAAGGGCCCCCAAAGGGGCCCTTTACTAAAGCGTGGGGAATAGCGAACTCACACTGCTTTTTGTCTGTATCGCGCCAAAAGCTACCCAAAGTTTACACAACGGCGCACACAGGGGGGCGAGGGACACCGAGAACAGCGGGATGCTTGTCCACAACACACGTGACGCTTTTTCCCGCGAAGGTTATTTCTTACACATACACAATTTTTACCAAACACGAACGCACGCACGCCCTGCGGCACGGGCGCGGCTGACACCACACCACAACAACACACACCACAACATTGGCAAACGCACACACATGCGCGCCACTCACAATATACATAAAAGCAAAACTTACCGTAAACCCCATTAATTATTAACATTTCGATGGGTTTAGGTAGAACTTTAACAGCCTATAATGGAAAAAAAACAAAACAAAACAAACCCGCGCTTTAAAAGAAAAACTGCTGCAACCCCCCAAAATCGATGGTTGGGTTTTGTTGTGTGTTTTGGTGTGTTGTGGGTGTGTGTATTTGTGTGTGTGGTTGGGTGGTGTGTGGTGGTTTGTGTGTTTCTCTGAGAAAAAGAGAGAGAGAAGAGAGAGAGAGAGAGAGAGAGAAAGAAGAAGAGAGAACGAAAGAGAGTGAAAGGAATGGTTGATAAAAAACAAAACAAGACACGACGCAAATTTACCACTTAAAAAATCAATGGAAGAAAAGAAACACACAGGGAAAAAAACCCCACACAAAAACAAAAAAAAAAAAAAAAAAAAAAAAAAAAAAAAAAAAAAAAAAAAAAAAAAACCCAAAAAAATAAATTTAAAAAAAACTAAATTAAAAACAACCCAAAAAAAAAAAACACACAACCTTTTACACCAAAAAATAAAAGCATGCAGAGAGAGAGAGAGAGAGGAGGAGAGGGAGGGGAGGAGACGAAAAAAATAAGAAGAAGAAAGAAAAGGAAGAAAAAATCAAAAAGAGAAGAGAAAAAGTTTAATGACTGGTTGAAACCTAAAGAAAAAACTCCCGACTTTCCCTCTTTCCCCCCTTTCTTTTTTCTTCCTTCTCCTCTTTCTCTCCTCTCTCCTCTCTCCTCTTCTCTCTCCCCAAAACCCCCCCCCCCCTCCTCTCTCTCCCCCTCCCCCTTCCTCTCTCACACACACACACAACCCACTCTCCTCTCTCTCTCAAAAACCACACCCCCCCCAACAACACACACACACAACACACACACCCAACACAACACCACACACTAAAAAAAACCTAAACGGCACACGGCATACGATCTGAAGAGAGAAGAGAGAGAAAAGAGAGAAGAGAGAGAGAAGAGAGAGAGAGAGGGGGAGGAGAAGAGAGAGGGGGGGGGGGAAAATAACTGAAACGACGTGCTGCAGCTTCACAGAACAAAACGATTCACACACACCACACACACACAAAAACACACACACACCAAACACACACACACACACAACATTTAAAAACGGGGACAACGGGATTCAGACGAGGTGGGGCGGGGGAAAGGGGGGAGGGGGAGGGGGAGAGAAGAGAGAGAGAGGGGGGGGGGGGAAGAGAGAGAGAGAGAGAAGAAGAAAGAGAGAGAGAGAGGAGAGGGAAGAGAGAGAAGAAGAGGAAAAAGAAATGAAACTGACTCATGCTGACTTTCACAGAACAAAAAAGTATCACACACACACACACACACACACAACCACACACACAACACACACAACATAAAACGGCACAGCATACGAGACTAGGTGGGTCGGGGAAGGGAGGGAGGGAGAGGGGGAAACAGAGAAGAGAGGGGGGGGGGAGGGAAAGAGAGAAGAGAGGAAGAGAGAAAGAGAGAGAAGAAGAAGCGAAAAGAAACTACGTGCATGCATACTTACAAAAAAACAATCACCACACACACACCACACACACACACACACCACACACCCTGATCACACACACACACACACACACACACAACACCACACACACACACACACCCAAAAAAAGCACACAACACCACACACACGCACCACGCACCACCACCACGCACGCACGCACGCACGCAACCACACACATGTGTACCACGACCCTTGTATAAAGCTGGTTGTGTTCAAACCCCTTTTTTTCACATAACGTTCACTATCACTTTAACACAACACAAACTGTCTTGGGCCATGTCCGGGTGTGTCCTCACTCTCAGATCAGCGGGTTGTGTTACAGAATAGTGTGACACGACGGGGGTTTTTCTTTTCCCCTCTCCTCCTCAAAACCCCCCCCACCCCCACCCCCTCCCCCACCCCCCCCCAAAAAAAAAACCCCAAAAAAAACTAAAACAAAAAAAATTTATGAAGTAACTTTCTTAATTTTTTAAAAAAAAACAATTAAAACAAAAAACAATAAATTTTTTAATTTATACACCCATTAAAAAAAAAATTTTTTTTAAAATTTTATCTGAACAAGTCAAATTAAAAAACATATAAACCCTTACCATGAATTAAGTACAAAATTTTTGGCAAATTGGGATAGAAACATTTTTATGCTTTTTTTATTTTAACAAATCTTACCACGCCCACGCACCCACGACGCAGCACACAACACGCAACACACACCGCAACAACCACACACACACACAACCACACACACACACACACACACACCACAAAAAAGCACCCTAATGGAAATTTTAACAATACACTTTTAATTTGAATTTGCCCCATGAAAATTTGAGTGACGGGAAAAGAAGTATTATTTTAATTAAAAATTATTTACTTTAAATTTTTTTATGCCTCACCATTTCGTACATAGTATTATTTTGCTTTTAAATATTTTCCCAAAGTTCCCTTTTAAAACCTACTTTCTCTACAGCAACCTGTACATAAAAATCACAAAAAAGAAAAAAAATGTTATTAAACAACGGTGTAAATACGGCCCCTTACAAATCAACTAACTTTTCATTCACAAAGATTTTTTGCCAACCCGGGGGCCACTTCGGGCCCAAAAATTTTTTTGGGGCCTCCACCTCCCCCGTCTTTGCTTCGGCTTCCAGGGCCCCGGCCGCGCGCACAGCCGTCGCAAAGTTTTTGCAGAAAGTTTAAACACGAATTAAATTATGGTACCACAGAAAAACTAAAGCCAGTTTTTGTCACACTCCAAGTACTCACTGCCAAATTTTTTCAACAGAAATTATATAAAAAACTTCTGTACAGAAAATAACTTAAAAAGTAGCACCACCGAACCCAAACACACACAGGCTTCCGTGCGGGGGCTGACTCGCTTTTGGCCCCGCCAGAGTCAAAAAGGGAAAGCGTTGACGCACGAATCAGGGCTCTGATGTGGCGGCGCCGCCGGTGGTTGATGGACACTGTGTAAAAAAAGACCTAAAAGTGATGGAAAGATTGTTCGACAAAACCCCCTTGGATTGTGCATTTTAAAGCCAAAAAGAACAGCCAACCATTTTTTTCCCCTAAGAGATTTTAAAACCATTTTATTGTTTAATAATGCTGGAATCAAGATTACAGTCAACAGTTTTCTTTATGCATGAATTCTTCAAATGTTTTAGAAAAGTTAAACGCCGCTGAAAATCTTATTTCTGTGAATGTTAATGAAGCTCTGAACTTGTTTAATATAACTATCAAAGACCAAGCTGAAACAATGAGAAAAGTTGTGCCTATAAATAAGAAATTTATACAGAATTGGTTTGATCGAGAATGCAGGGTAGAAAAACGTAAACTACGAAGATTATTCAGAATTTTTCTGAATACAATGGATAAAGAGGATAGAATATTGTTTTGTATAGCGAGAAGGGAATAAAACATTTAAATGAAGGAAACAGAAAGAACATAATGATCTCCTATTAAACGATCTTCTGTCTTCGGGTAACAATCAGCAATTATTTTGGAAAACTATTCACAAGATTTCCACAAAGAAACTACAACCTGCAAATAATATTACGATGCAAGAGTGGTTCTTACATTTTGAAAATCTTTTGGATAAGGACGTTGATGAGTCCACTGAGACTGACAATGCAATAAATAATGAAGAAACTGCTTATGACAGACCAATATCCAGAGGGGAAATATTAACAGCTATTCAGAAATTAAAGAATGGTAAAACTGCAGGACCTGATGGACTCATTGGAGAGTTTTTTAAGCATTCCGGTGCGACTGTTATAGGATTTTTAGTTAAATTGTTTAATTATCTTTTTGACACCGGGATTTATCCAGAAGATTGGAAAGAATCTATAATTTTACCTCTGTTTAAGAAGGGGGAGATAAACGATGTAAACAATTATAGAGGTATTTCGTTGTGCAATGTATGTAGTAAACTCTATAGTTCTGTTATTAATAATAGACTACATGAATGGATATCTCAGAACAATATAACAGGAGAACATTAAGCAGGATTTAAAAAAGGTTATTCTACTATTGATCACATGTTTAGTCTATTAGCTGCAATTCAAAAACAATTTGTAAACAACAAGAAGCTGTATGTGGCTTTTGTGGATTTTGAGAAAGCTTCGATTCAGTTTCACGGAAACTGCTGTGGCCTATTTTGTTAAAACATGGAATTCAAGGTAAACTGTATCATTGTGTGAAAGGTATGTATAAGGAGGTGAAAGCAAGAATTAGAGCGGGAGCTAAATTATCAGATTTTGTCAAGTGTACGAGAGGGGTCAAGCAAGGGATGTTAGTAGTCCTGTTTTATTTTCTCTGTTCATAAATGAATTGGTTTTGGAGATTATTCACAATGGACGGCATGGTGTGACTTTTGATATTTTGGAACTGTTTGTCTTACTTTTTGCTGATGACATTATTTTATTGTCTACAACTGTAGTTAGTCTGCAAAGACAATTGAACAGTTTGTATTCAGCTGCTACTAAATTAGAATTAAAAGTTAATATGAATAAGACAACATTATTGTGTTTCGTAAAGGTGGATATTTAGCACGTAGTGAGAAATGGATTTATGGGGGTGAATACATGGTTGTAGTCAATGCATACAAGTATCTTGGGTTTTATTTTACTACCAAATTAAGTTTCACCTTTGGATGTCAAGACCTAGCAAATAGAGCAAAGAGAGCAGTCACAGTTATACTTCGTATTTTATACAAATTGAATAGTGGCGCATTTTCGTTTTTTCGAAATTATTTGACTCTCAGGTGCAGCCAATTCTACAGTATGGAGCAGAAATCTGGGCTTTTGAGAAAGTGTTGTAATAGAGAATGTTCATTTATATGCTATGAAAAGATTTTGAATGTAGACAATCGAACACCAAATGATTTAGTTTATGGCGAACTTGGAAGGTATCCGATTTATATTAATTCGTTTTTAAAATGCGTTAAGTATTGGCTGAAAATAACCAGAATGGAGGAAACAAAGATACCATATAAAGCTTATAGGACGTTACGAAATTTGGATTATAATGGTAAGAAGACATGGGCTACCACTGTTCGTCAGTGCTTAAATTCGTATGTCTTTGCATATGTTTGGGACAACCAGGGCTTTGAAAATATATCGGGATTTTTGAAATGTTTTAAACAAAGAATGATTGATTGCAGATGGCAAGATTGGCATGACCATATCAACAACAGTGACAGATTTGCACAATACAGACTGTTTTAAAACAACGTATATGATTGAGCCATACATCAAAATGAAAATGGACAGGTATATTAAGAGTGCATTGACTAAGTTTAGATTTGGTATTTCTGACATAGCTTGCCATCGGTTCAGATACAGTGCTTTGAATGAAAATAGACTGATATGTCGGCTATGTTACCAGGCCAAGGAAGATGAAATACATTTTTTATTTTGCTGTCCTGCTCTCAATGATCTTCGAGTAAAATTTATTAAGTCAAAGTATTATTCTGATCCTTGTAGTTTTAGAGTCAGCTTACTATTAACATCAGGAAATGAGTGTGTCCTCTTTGATCTTGCCAGGTACATATACGAAGCACAAAAGCGACTACGAGCAATGTATTCATAACAGTCTGCATAGTATGTATGTGTATCTGCTTTTTTTCCATTTCTTTTTGTGAGAATTTGTCTTTATTCGTGTATTCCAGGTGTGTCCCCTTCAGTAGGGGCTATGGCCTAATCTGAATAAAATCAATCAATCTTTCTTTCTTTCTCCCCCCCCCCCCACTCTCTCTCTCTCTCTCTCTCTCTCTCTCTCTCTGTCTCTCTCTCTCTCTGTCTGTCTCTCTCTCTCTCTCTCTCTCTCTCTCTTTCTCTCTCTCCTTCGTTTGCTCTCTGTCTGTCTGCCTGTCTGTCTGTCTGTCTCTGTCTCTGTCTGTTTGTCTGTGTGACTGACTCCTCTCTCTCTCTCTCTCTCTCTCTCTCTGTCTCTCTCTCTCTCTGTCTGTCTGTCTCTCTCTCTCTCTCTCTCTCTCTCCTCTCTCTCTCTCTCTCTTTTCTCTCTCTCCTTCGTTTGCTCTCTGTCTGTCTGCCTGTCTGTCTGTCTGTCTCTGTCTCTGTCTGTTTGTCTGTGTGACTGACTCTCTCTCTCTCTCTCTCTCTCTCTCTCTCTCTCTCTCTCTCTCTCTCTCTCTCTCTCTCTGATTGTGTGTCTGTCTGCCTTCCTGTCTGTGTGTATGTCTGTTTGTGTCTTTATCGCTGTCTCTCTCATTTTTGTCTTTCTTTATTTCTCCCCCCTCACTCTCTCTCTCTCTCTCTCTCTCCCCTCTCTCTCTCTCTCTCTCTCTCTCTCTCTCTCTCTCTCTCTCTAAGAGCAGGGTCGCAGGCTAAGTGCGTTTCGGGTGTATGCTAATGGACTGAGTGGTCCACTCTGCCTGAAGACCGGGGGACAGTGGTTGATGGACAGCTGGGGTCAGTGGGGAAATGCAGAGACTGGTGTCCAGTGGCCCTTAGTGGTCAGCCTGGGACACAGAAGGTCACTGAGGTTAGAATTAGTATAAGATACTTTTCTCCTCTGTCTGTCTGTCTGTTGTCTGTCTGTCTGTCTGTCCGTCTGTCTGTCTGTCTCTCTGCCTATCTCTCTATCTCTCTATCTCTATCTCTCTCCGTCTCAGTCTCCCTCACTCTCACCCTGCCTCCTCCCGTAAATCCCTTTTTTTCTTCCTTCCATCTTCTCTCTCTCTCTCTCTCTCTCTCTCTCTCTCTCTCTCTCTCTCTCTCTCTCTCTTCCTCCCTCACTCCTTCCCTCCATAACACTCTCTTTTATTCCCTGTCTCTCTTTTCTTCCCCTCTCTCGCCTCCCCCTCCCCTCTCTCTCTCTCTCTCTCTCTCTCTCTCTCTCTCTCTCTCTCTCTCTCTCTCTCTCTCTCTCTCTCTCTCTCTCTCATTCCAGCCGCCTGACTCAATGACGTTTCTTTCAAAAGTTCTTTGACAGTGCTCAAGTAAAGCCGCACTGTTCGCTTTGGAGTACATGCAAATATTGATAACAGCTCCAAAACTAGCGGGATTCTGTGTGGTCAATTTCTGGACTGTTCTATCATGTCTCCTGCAGACACCAGTGATGTGAATTCGAACGCTTTGCGTGTTCTTTTTTTCCCCCATGTCTAGACACCCCCACTCCCCCTAGCACAGAAATAATTGAACCAGTTTTGTTTTTTTGTTTAAAAAAAATGATTTCGACAAAAATCGGCACCAATGGAAAAAAATGGATGTTGGCAACAATTTTGTGAAGATGTTGAATACGATCTTTGTATTAATCAGAACTTGATAGCTGTTTCTGTTGGCAACAATTTTGTCAAGATGTTGAATACGATCTTCGTA
>CM031614.1:73919665-73922165 GCA_018398815.1 Conus ventricosus
ACCCCTTTATTTTTTTACCCTTTTTTTTGTTTTTTTTTTGGTGTTGTGTGTGTGTTGTGGTGGTGTGTGCGTGCGTGCGTGCGTGCGTTTTGCGTGCGGGTTGTGTGTGTGTGTTTGGTGTGTGTGGGGTTGGTGGGTGTGTGGCATGTGTGTGCGTGTGTGCGCACGTGCGCACGCGCGCGCGCGCGCGTGTGTGTGTGTGTGTGTGTGTGTGTGTGTGTGTTGAGCGTGCATGCGCGCGCGAGCGTGTGTGTGTGTGTGTGTGGTGTGTGTGTGTGTGTGTGTGTGTGTGTGTGTGCGTGCGTGCGTGCGTGCGTGCGTGTGTATGTGTGTGTGTGTGTGTGTGTGTGTGTGCGCGCGCGTGTGCGTGCGTGCGTGTGTGCTTTGTGTGTGTGGCTATGTGTTGTGTGTGTTGTGTGTGTGTGTGTGTGTGTGTGTGTGTGTGTGTGTGTGTGTGTGTGTGTGTGTGGTGTGTGTGTGTGTGTGTGTGTGTGTGTGTGTGGTGTGTGCGTGTGTGTGTGTGTGTGTGCACCAATATAAAGACAGAAACTAGGAACAGTTCAGCAGTTTACTTTCTGAGATCCATGATAAGAAACGACGGACTCGAACACAGACCCTCCGAAGGCACAAAAGACAACATGAGGACCATGCCGCCTGAGCCACAAGATCAGATTCCACGTGCACTCCTTGTACGCATGTGCAGACATTACACCGGACCTGAAAAGAAGATTCCATGCCTACAGAAGCGATGTGGAATACCACGAGCCATTAAGCATCAGTTTGACTGATCATATCACCAATGATGTGTGCCAAACCATCAAGATGCACATCGGACCCTGAAAAGTTCTGCTGATATCACTTTACGGAAAGAAAAAAAAAGAAAAAAAACCCACCCCACCCTACTTTAGTTCGGCCACTTGACAAGATCCTATACAACTGGAGGGAGATGAAGGAAAAAGGTGGACTACACTGAGAATATCTCTCGATGTCATTAAAGCAACAACAACAACAAAAGTTTGGTGTGGCCACTTCACAAGATCAAATGGCTTCCATGCAACTGTTGAGGTGGGTGAGACGGAGGGACCGACGATAAACTAACTGGCAACTTTGCAGACTGGAAGGGAAAACACTTGCATAGATCCAGGCAGAATGGGTCAGGGAAAGCACTGGCATAGCTCCTGGTAGAATGGGACAGGGAAAGAAGCACTGGCATAGATCCAGGCAGAATGGGACAGGGAAAGAATTGGTATAGATCCAGGCAGAATGGGACAGGGAAAGCACTGGCATAGATCCTGGCAGAATGGGACAGGGAAAGCACTGGCATAGATCCAGGAAGAATGGGACAGGGAAAGCACTGGCATAGATCCAGACAGAATGGGACAGGGAATGCACTGGCATAGATCCAGGCAGAATGGGACAGGGAGCGCACTGGCATAGATCCAGGCAGAATGGGACAGGGAAAGCACTGGCATAGATCCAGGCCATGGCCACTACTAACAGGACTGGAAGGACATGGTGATCAATTCTACAGTATGGCCCGTCGATGGCTCTTCACGGAGTTACAGCTGAATGGAGAAGATAAAAATGGTCTCACAGATATTATAGAGAAGAAGAAGAAGAAGAAGAAGAAGAAGAGGAGGAGGAGGAGGAGGAAGAAGAAGAAATAGCTTTATCGAGAGAGAGAGAGAGAGAGAGAGAGAGAGAGAGAGAGAGAGAGAGACAGAGAGAGAGAGAGAGAGAGAGAGAGAGAGAGAGAGAGAGAGAGGGCTAAATATGAAGAAGCAGACAAGAATAGCTTATAGATATCATGAAGAGAGAGAGAGAGAGAGAGAGAGGAGAAGAGAGAGAGAGAGAGAGAGAGAGAGAGAGGAGAGAGAGAGAGAGAGAGAGAGAGATGCTAAAGATGAAGAAGCAGATAAAAATAGCTCATAGATATCATGAGAGAGAGAGAGAGAGAGAGAGAGAGAGAGAGAGAGAGAGAGAGAGAGATGGTTGAAGCAAGGGAATGGGTAGAAGGGAAGGGGTGAGGGGGGATGAAGGAGGATTTGGATGTGGTGAATAATAATGACAATTATGTTTATTTTGAATGATAACAATTAAGCAAGTGCATGTTGTTATTGTTGTTGTTGTTGTTAAATTCACTCCACTAACATAACAATGGGGTTAGATGTAAATAGCAACCTACCACTAAGATTATTTGACATACTAACATGTTTGCCAATGCTTAAGAAAACACGAAACTTGAGAGACATGTTCTTATGACAAAACTTAAGATTTGTATTCAGATTTTAAACAAAAGACGCCACGCAAAAAGCAACAAATCTGAAATGAAACATTTTCATTGCTTTTGATGTTACAGCAATTTGAAACTTGGCATTCACAAACAGCATCTTTTAAAATTTGATTTACAGATATCAGTTTTCATACTCTCAACGAGACCTAGCGTCACAATGGGAATTTCCCATCCCACTTGTTTAGAACCAAATGAGAAACAGCTATC
>CM031614.1:73927165-73929665 GCA_018398815.1 Conus ventricosus
CACAAGTCACGTGATCCGGCTAAGCGCGAAAAGCATGGAAAACCCTATAAGATTAGGCTTTGGACTGTGGCTTGGGGGTGATAATCCAGCGGAAGAAACAGAATTCGATCGATCTATGCAACATGACCGGTTCGGACAATTGACCCTGCAGGAGAAAAATGGCACTCCTAAGCAGGGCACTCGCTGCACAGTGCGACATAAATGACATGACATGGTTGATAGTTTTAGAAATTATGCACGAATATGTAAAACGTTATGTTAATCTTTCGCTACTATTCATAGGCAAAATACTTTCGTGTGATACATTAAAGACTAAATAAAGACCAGGAGATCCTGCCTAGTTAAGCCAAATTTGGAACCCAGAAAAGTGTTTCTAGATTAGTAATGTCTTTCTGTCCCTATATATTTGTTAGGTTGGTTTATTGCTTGCGTTTGGTCTGACAATGGTGTTTTTTCTTCCTGGCCTAAACAGGGATCGAGGCAGACAAGATTTGATGATTTCCATCGTCAATCGGTTTATTTTTCTGCGGGTTAACAAAATTAGAAAAACGAAACACCAATAGATGTTGACGAAAGTTGCTGAAAAGAAGGAATACGGATGAACATAAAAAATGCATTTGGGGGGGGGGGGGGGGGGGGGGGGAGGGGGGGACGGATCGGGATCAGAGTGCCGACCCAAGATTTTCTTCTTTTTTTTCTTCTTCTTTTCTCCCCCTCCCTTGTTTTCATTAGCGTTGCAATAAAAGAACCCTTTTTGACATCGTCGTTTAAATTTTCAAGAAGTATTGTTTATGGCTGTAAATGAAACAAAATCAATCTTATTCAATGTATGAATATCTGCACCTTGTAGGATTCGGTGCGGATCCGAATTACTCTCTGGAAACAGTGAGGAATGGACTCTTTCCACTTTGGTGATGGTCTTTGGTCTTCTGAGTGCACTCCCTTTATTTCAGGATATTGTTATCTAACCTACAAATGGGAAGGAATATGGTATTTGTGGAAAACTTTAGCACAGGCACATGTTTGTACGTTGAACAGGGTGTTGTTCGTTCCTGGTTTCTTTCTTTCTTTGTTCTTTCATTCTGTTTGTTTTTCTTTCTTTTTTTTCTGTATATCTGCTTTTCCCCATCTTTCTTTCTTTTTATTCTTTCTTTCTGTTCTTTCTTTTTTTTCCTTCCTTCATTCTTTCTTTCTGTCAAGGGAGTGGAACCTCTCACAAAAGACCTTAAGCGCTGAGAGACGAGGATGTTGTACGTTGTACCGAAATAGGTAATATACCCATTAACCCGTGTGCCTTACCATCGCACACGGTCGAACTGTGTCAGGGAGGACGAAGTGGTCAGGTGACAATGGCACCTAAGGTAGTAAGGACTCTTCCGAGTTTTGGACCTTGCCCATAGCGAAAGGGGGGAGTGATGTAACCAAATAGGACCTCGGTGCATTAAGTGGGCTCTACATACTCAGTCAGCTGAGGTCGCTTTGTAAACAGTCGTTGAAGAGCAGGAGTCTTTAGCTCGTTCAGTTGGTATTGCCGTGGGGCACTGTGTTGGTTCTATTGTCAGGCTAGTTGAATGTGCGTGGACGTTGTCGTAACCCTCTTTAAGATAAATACTGTGTTTAAGTGACCCCTGAAGTCGGCGGGAAATTTTCGATGTCCATCTGGGGCCAAGTGGTTGCTTGCTAATCAATAGGCAGGGATGTGTGTAAATGCTGATGTGTGGAAGAATGTAGCGAATGGAGAATTCAGGGTACTTGTGAACAGGGGGTTTGAGAAGCAGCATGGACAAAGGCATGGCCCGAAGGGAAATCATCTGTGTCCTTCCCTATATAAAGTGAGGGAGGAGAAGAACACCACAAGAGAGAGAGAGAGAGAGAGAGAGAGAGAGAGAGAGAGAGAAGGCAGAGGAGAGAGAGAAGAGAGAAGGTGGGCAGGACACAGGGTCGAGAGAAACATGGTCAGGGAGATAGAAGAGACAGCAAGGTCTTAGAGTTAAAGACAAGCTGGAAGAGAAGAAAACTAAGTTTGAAGCCCAGAGGTGGGTGAAGACAGACAAACTGAATTTGAACCCAGAGGTAGGTGAAAGAGACGAAGAAGAAGAGTTCTACGTCGAGATCCCAGAGACGACCACGAAGACCCAGTCCTGAAACCTGGAGCCAGTCAACCCAAGGGCGTCACCATCAAGCAGTGCTGAAGAAGACGTGAAGAGACTTTTCAAGAACTGTGGTGTGGTGTGAAAGCATGGTTGTGTGTGTGAAAACCTGGCCAGGTAAGAAGTCATTTTATTATAACCGGGATTAGGAAGTATTGCTTTTTATGTTCTGATCATTTCATTTTGTGTAATTGGTTTTTTCATGTTTGATTATAAGTAGTATAGAAATTGTATTTCTTGTTCTCAGTCTTGTTAGAAAAGAAACGAATGTGTGACATCCCATTCCCAGAGAGAGGTGAATGTTTGGTGCGCGCATGAGTGTGCATATGCGTGTATGAGTGCAGAGATAA